>LOJH01016322.1:0-22902 GCA_001685095.1 Ellobius talpinus
ATGGTTGTGAGTCACCATGTGGTTGCTGGGAATTGAACTCAGGACCTTTGGAAGTGTAGTCAGTGCTCTTAACCACTGAGCCAACTCTCCAGACCTAACAAATAACTCTCTTGTTGGGAAATATTAATCTTAATGAAAGAGTCAAAGCCATTGTACACGACCATCAGCAGTGGCTGGTGGAGAAGACCACATTTTCCTCATGAGTAGGACTGAGGGCTGGGAAGAGCAGCAGGAAGGAAGTACTTCAGATCTAGAATGCAGACCTACTGACAGAGGATTTCTAGTGTCCCTTAAGCCCTTATAATTTATGAATTTCTCTAAAAATCATTTTCTATAGCTATAAAACTAGTACATACTTGATTGTTAATTTAAAATTAATAAATTATCTGTGGATCAAACTGCTGAATTTTAAAATCTTCTTATACTCAGCTTTTGAGCAAACAAATTATTATACTTTCAATGGCTGTTATATAATAAATATAACTTTTGACAGGAACTCAAAGGCTCATGAATTGGAAGCCATCAGCAGAGGTCCAAGGCTAAGGACTTCTAGATGGTTCAATCAATGAAAACAAACAGAAAGTTGTGCACTGTCTGTTGGGCAGCATTTTCCTACACTGGTAGGAGTTTTTCTTCAAGGCTTTAGGCATATATGAAAAACATTGGTCCAATGTTTCTTTCTTTAAATGAATCATTTAACTTTATAAAGAAATAATCTTTACTTCTCTCTCTCTGTGTGTATGTGTGTATCATATACATGTATGTGGTATATTGTGCAGGTGTGTGTGAGTGTACATGCCCACACATACATGTGAGGAGGCCAGAGGAGGAGATTGGGTTTCCTAGTCCATTCTAGGGCTGTATCAGAACCCCCCAGGAAGTGTTTCTGCTTTCACACAAAATAAATACTGATATTTGTTGTTAATTGAAAATGACTAGATTGATAAATAGTATCGGAATTTATTGATTAAAAGATTCATTTTAATAACTTTATTGAGTAGGCTTATGCTCTTCAGCCAAAAGATCATTTTAGGGTTATTGCTCAATGGCAGGGTGCTTGCCTAATAGGCACGAGACCCCGTGTGCAATCTCTAGCACCACAAAAGAGAAGAAAGGCAAATTATTTTTTATAAATTGAATGTAACTGAGTAAAAGCTTGTGACCATGTGATGGTGGAATATCCTAACACAGCAGTGACAATAATGGTGCATCCTATACCTGAGGATACCAAAAGTGTCAAAAAAAGTGAGTGTTTAAAGTGTTATTTTAGGACTTTATGAATTAACTGGGAGATAAGTCTCCAGCCCCTTCCCTCTTTACATGAGAAGTGGGAAAAGCCAGAGGCAGGGGAAGCCCTGATGGAACAGTAGGTGGGTGCTGGCTGGTGAGAGGAGAGAGTGTGGCGGGAATCTGAAACCATGTGTGGTAGTGTGCTCTGACCTTCAGGAAGGCCTCCTTCTGTTCCAGATGCTTGCTGAGCAGTGGGATGACGTGGTCCATCTCTGCCGCTGGCCCCAGCTTGTCTCGCCCACCGCACCAGTCCTCATCCCTCCGGTACTCCTGCTCCAGGCTTTCCAGAACACTGCACACCTAGTGAATCACGGGAGAAAAGGCTCGGTGAGGAGCTGCTCAGCCAGTGTTCGTTGCTGACTTCAGCAACAGAACTCTACACAGAGATGCTCTGCATGTGAAACTCAGCCTGGAGATTCAGAGTGGCCACCACTGCCCAAATACTCTGAAGAGATCGATGTTTTGAGAACCTTGTGACTGTGATGGACTCGAGATAGAGACTGTAGAATTATCCTTTACAGCTGATGGCTTAAGCTACAGGAATTGATAGTTTCACTCAAGAATATGATGAAGAGTAAGAAATGAAGAAACAGGTTGGATATTTAGGGGACTTCAACATGATATCATATATAAACACACACATGACATATCACATACATATATACACATATGTTATATGTATCTCACAATATATACATATGTATATATTGTATAACTATATCATTATAACCTCATGATAATTATGAATTATGTAGACCAGGCTTGGAGAAGATACTCAATGGCTTGCCTCGGCATCTGTACTTGTCTGTCAGGAGCCTCAGCAGCGGTAAAGGGGAAAGCTGCCTCTCTTGTGTGATTTATGGGCCATAAACAAAACTCATCTTTCTACTCCCCTGGAGACAGATGTTCAAAGTCCTACCATAAGGCAGTGACATTTTTAGGACATCTATTATAAAATCATATTTCCTTCTGAGGGAGAATACATATACATTTGAATTAACCTCAAAGATAATTTTTTTCTTTGCAGTTATAAGAATTCAGAGAGGCCATGCTGAGTGACCTTGTAAATGACCTCAGAAGAGATCAGAGCATTCAAAGAGAGTTCAGAGGGAGATTTAGGCTGAGGGTTACAGTGAGAGTCTCATGGCAGCCTCGTGTCATTGCAGGGAGGGAACAGAAAATAAGAACCCAGCAGACACTTGCCTAGCATGTAGAAGAAGATAGATTTCATCTCTAAGATGGCAAAAACAGTCGAGCAAACAGAAAGCAGAAACCTGAATTCCTCTGCTTTCCATCAACGGTTCTGGTTACTTCTCAGACACAGAAGTAAGGGAGAATAGCTGCAACCATCTTGGCCTCCTCTGAAAAAGTCACACCTCTTGGTAAAGAGTATGTTTGCTTTCAAGGCAGGGTCTCATCAAGCTCAGGTTAGCCTTGAACTTTCTATGTTGCTAAGGGTGACCCTGAAATTCTAATCAAGAGTTTGCTAGGCAACACTGCACTGACTGAGCTATATCCTTGCCCAACGATGTGGTTTTTGGATAGAATGCTCACTGAATTATGAACTTAGCTGGACGACATCACAGCCACACATGCTTGCCATGTCATGAGAAGTCTGTCCCTGACCTCGAGGTGACTTGTCTAGCCCCACCTGTGCTACTTCCTTTAATACAAGACACAAAGCACACAGGCAAGCTCAGGTCTTGAGAAAATAGATAACAAAGATGCAGAAATATTAAGACTAAGACACTTGAGACCTGTTCCATAACAGGACAGAATCAAAGACTTGAAGTGGTCTTGTGGAGTAGATTCTGGATTCTTGACTATGAATGTATTTTAAGTAGCTGCTGGTCAAGAAGGATAAAAGACACATAAACGAGCTGGATGCAAGGTGCAAGTTTGGAGTCTAGATATACCAAGCTCAACGAAATCAGCTGGATCTTAGATATTTCAAGAGAAAACAAAGGCCAACGTATATCGCCAAGTGTGGGGTAGCTGTCACACACTGCTCAAATCTAGTATTCATTGCACCCAGTTTCTACTTTAACACCTCCATATTGATCTGATAAGTTTGAGAAATTTATGGAAAAAAAGAAAACTCCATGGTTCCTTGCTGTAAAGGGGGAAAAAAGATAAGAAAGCCACTGGTAGTGTCCCTATAAGCCACTGCTTTATTCTCAAAGGTTAGTGCTGACAGGCCTGGCTTTTTGATGCTGTATCACAGTGTGAGATAGAAAACAGCCTCTTCCATCTTCAGCTCACTTCTCACAGCCTTCCCCTCACCTGCTCGGAGGTCTTGTAAAAGGCCACAGAGGCATTGACTAGCTTCAGCCGGTCTTCCATCTTTAGCATGAGCTGCTGCCAGTGGAGGGCCACCTTCTCCGCACATTCCCGGATGGCGTCGGCATCGTAGTGGCCGGCCTGGAGCAGTGCCTCTGCTTTCTGCTGGACCTGCAGGGCACTCTGGTGCGTCTTCTGCAAGGAAGTGGCGTGAAAGAGGGACTGGGCGCCAGGGAAGGAGAGCAGCCCAGGTGTGATATGGGAGGGGGTGGAGTGAGGTGTGGTTGGAAGGATGCAGAAAAGTTAAAGAGCTTTAAATGACTGATCCATTTGTCATGGTGATTAATATACATTATTGTCTCCTAAAGCACATTTATAAAAGGAAATCATACATTTTCATTCGTCTCTCAGGATGCTAACTCCTGACCCCATTCTTAACTTCCTACTTTCATTACCCTAGATTTTAAGGACATTTCAGTTCACAGAGAACTAGAAGTTGTGTAGAGACATGACCATTTTGTTTAATCTCCCTTTAAATCTAATGATAAAATTGTTCATCACTGAACTTTCAATGATTACTGATCAGCATTTCACAGATTAAGGAAGCATGCCCCCCCTCAGCCTCCCAAACACATGTCACACAAATATCAGCTGGCAATGCACAATCTTAGACATTAGCAATCAATTGAAAAGGATTCTAGCAGAATGGGTAAACTTGGCTGGCAGGGCACTCTCACCCTGACCCCTCACCCCCAACTACTACCCCACAATTACTCTACCAAAGAAGCCCAGCAGCAGCCAAGAATGAGCAAGGCAGGATCCTATTGTTATCTACAATGGCTTTCAGGATCTCACTTTGTGGTTTCTGATTCTGGCGATCTGTGTTCTGCACCCTAACTGCAAGAGGATGGGGGACCTGGCTGGAGGACCAGGTGGCAGAAAAAAACAAAAACAACCCCCCTCCCAATGAGGTCCAAACTTTCCAAGACAAAACACAGACCTGATTCCTGTGCTGACTAGTTTTATGTCAACTTGTCACAAGCAGAAGTCATGTGAGAGGAGGGACCTCAACTGAGAAACTGCCTCCATAAGATCAGGCTACAGGCAAGCCTGCAATGATTGATGTGAGAGGACCCAGACAACTGGATAAAATGCCATCCCTGAGCTGGTGGTCCTGGGTTTTTATAAGAAAGCAGGTTGAGCAAGCCATGATGAGCAAGCCAGTAAGCAGCACCCCACCATGGCTTCTGCATCAGCTCCTGCCTCTGGGTTCCTGCCCTGCTTGAGTTCCTGTCCTGACTTCCTTCAGTAAAGAACAGTGAGAAGGAAGTGTAAGTCTTTTCCCTTCTTCTCCAAGTTGCTTTGGACATAGTGATCATAGTGATTGGTCATGGTGATCTATCACAGCCACAGTGTCCCTGACCAGGACATTGGTCATGGTGATCTATCTATCATAACAACAGTGTCCCTGACCAGGACATTGGTCATGGTGATCTATCATAACAACAGTGTCCCTGACTAGGACAATCCTGTGAAGAGTGCCGCTGACTTGAGAAAGCCATTGCAACCTCAGCTGCAACCATTTGCCTTCCAGCTAACAGTGCTGGCTAAGCTCGTGGTGGACAAGGGTGGCTAGAAACACAGTGACACTCCAGAAATCCTTTCTACTCAGCTTGGACAGCAGGGTGGAGACCATTCTTAACAGCCAATTTATTCAGCTCTCTTTGGGCCTGAGGGCGACCACCCTCTTTTTTTTTTACCTAAACCTCTCCCTGGTGCCCACTGCATCTGCCTTTCCCCCTCACCAGACTATATGTTGCCCAGTCTATAAAGCTTCCATGTGCTCCCCACCCCCCCAAACCTGCAGCATCTCTGCTTGTGCATCTCTGCCAGCATCCCAGGCCTTGTACCTTTGCCTTCCTCCTGACGAGAGCTACAGTCATGATACCATGTCAGTGCTGGGCTACTCACTGCTAAACGAAGCTGGAGAAAGTAGACTAAAGGGCGGGACGATCGCTACCAGTCCCTGGCTGTCTTTGCCTTACTGGCACTGTTCTGTTTCCTAAACACAGAGGTGCCAAGGTCATCCCTCACTGACTGTTCACGTCTCCAGAGCCCTTAACTACCCCCTTGGCTTCAGTTAGTTCCTCTCTGAAGGAGAGTCCTAGAAAGCCCTCTTCTTACTGTCGAATCTTCCTCCGGAATTGTCTTCTCCTGTGAGGAAGCCCACCTCTCACCCTTATGAGGTGGTATCTCCATCTGCTACAGGGTAGATGCCCAACCCTTGAGAGAAGCCAAACACATCTCTTTAAAACAGTTCCCCAAAGTTGCTGGCCACTTATGCTGTGGTCTAGTCCTACTCATTTTCCTTGCTGCCTAGAACTATAATCTTGACCTCATCCCTGACTGCTGCTCCCTGCTCCTCCAACCCAGCCCAGCCCTTACAACTTCATATATGAATTTTTATGGAAAGAGATGGCTATTTTCTTGCCTTCCAGTTGTAAATGCATAAACCCATTCCTTATGTTTCATTTTTCTTTTCCTTTTCATGTGTGGTGCTAAGATTTATCTTGGGGTCCTGAACATGCCAAATGCACATTCTACCACTGAGCCACATCCCCCCAGCTCATCATGGACATTTCTGGCAGTTTTATTTAATTTGATGGACTATGAAGTGCTTGTATTATAGTGACTTACTCTTTTCATCCCTAAAGCTTTCATTTTTAACACTACCACCCCTTAATTTCAGTTCAAAAGTCTTCAATGGGTCCCTCACTGCTTCAAAACTAGGTCCAATCTGACTGTCATAATAGCCCTCCATGACATGGTCTGTAACTGCTTCACAATACTAAGTACAGCCCCCAAACGCTCCAAAAGCAAGCTACAAACCTTCCTGCCTTGCTCTTCCTTTTTCTTGTCCTTCTTCTTGTCCTTGATAAATGTCCCCAAGCCCTTGTAAGCCCACCTGTCCTTTGAAACTCATCTCAAATCTGCCCTTCTTCAATGATCTTTATCAGATGGCTTGAAACCCAGGGAACATCTCCCTTCTCTGAACTCCCTTTTCACTTAGTGAACTCCTGGAGGGTTCCAGTTGTTTAGAAGGTAAAACTGTCACAGTGTGTGCATGCGTGATTGTGTGTCTGTGTGTGTGTATGGTGTGTGTGGGGTCATTCAAATGGCTGTCACTTCTCTAAGGGTTTGTGTGCTCTGTGCTGGGCCCTGTGATTATGCATTGACTTTCCTGGTTCACACAGCCCTTCTATGAGGTGGATTTTCTTTCCACCTCAGAGATTAAGACACACAGGATAAATGACTTGCCTCAAAACCTACAACAAGACAAACAATAAAACCAGATTCGGGTTTGACCTATTCCCAAACTTCTTTTACAGTCAGTTACTTGTTCTCTAGGATTAGAATGAAGTCTACAGCATCTTCAGTTTGGAGGAAGGTTCTCCAGATGAATGGCAGTGATAACGACAATTATCTCTACTGCCCCTAACGGTGTAAAACCAGCATAAAATTGTCATCATAAACTTGTTTAATGTTTTTCCCTCAGAGAGTTCAGAGTAGTCTCGACTTTTCTATAATTTGTGTCACGTGATAAACTCTGCCCTTTACTCCAAAGCTCATTATTCTGTAACAGTTCTGAGTCCGCCTTCCTCTTTAATTTCCTAAATGATAAATTCTTACCCGTGTGGCATAATCTTTGCTTTGTTGAGCTTAAGTTATTATTTTGCATTTGCTATTACTCCTTATCATCTAATCCTATTGAGTGTTACAGTTTTAAGATGTGGATTATCAAGGACATTAATATTTAGTAGGCATAAATGCAAGAAAATTGAGCCAAATCAATTGAATCTATTATCCAGTCTTAACCACTTTTCTGGTATAATATTTATGCTTAAATGCACAGGAGGAGTTCAAATAAAAATGGATTTTAAAATTGAGCTTCTCTCTATGAAGGCCACAGCTCTTGAAGACATGTCAATGCATCCAGGGCACTAACAAATAAGGATCCAGTTTGCTAATAAGCGACACTGCTTTGAGACACTGGTTCTCTATTCGGAATGTTCTGGAGACATTTCCCCCCAAAACAAGGCTGTATAAGGAGCAAATTCTGACCTTTCAAGGGAAACCACCAAAGCTAGGCTTAGCATTATCCTGGCTTGGCTAGTACTATTCCATCGTATGACTGCTTTTCTAGCTTAATTATCAATAACCTTCTGTTTCACTTTTCCCTTTGTTTTGTTTGAGATAGGGTCTTTCTACGTAGCCCATACTAGTTCTGCAACCCTCCTGCCTCTGCCTCCAGGAGTACTGCAATTATAGGAGTGGCCACTACACTCGGCACCCTCTTTACTCTTAAAAATGTCTAAGCTTATATAACAAATTGCGTCACTTTCTCACCAATAACTATTATATTTTCCTTATGGAACTCGAGCTTTCTTTCTTTCTTGGGTTCTAAGAAGGCAAATTATACTCCTGCCCCACCTTCCAGCAATCAGCACAAAGACCTGCAGTAACACTGGCACACAGAGAAAGCCACACTAGGCTACTTACATTCCCTTTAAAATGGCTTGCATCTGGTCAGGTGTAGTTGTACATGCCTGTAGTCCCATCACTTGGGAGGTTGAACATTAGGACAGCCATGAGTTTGAGGCCTGCTTGGGCTACATAGGGGGTTCAAGGTCAACCTGGTCTACATAGGGAGACTTTGTTTCAAAAAACATTGCTTACATCCTCTCTGGCATATTTTTCTCTGGATGCAGAGCCTAGTCTAAACTTAGTTTACAAAGGACCATAGGCTGTCTGGAGAAGGAGCATATGAACAATTCTGGTTGCGCTCCTTGTTATCTAGCTATACCACAACCTGATGACCTTCCGTTACCAAGATGTTCTAATAGTTCTACCTGCTCTGCTATCCTTGAGATCACAGACATCAACCCTAGCATCAATCCCACAAAACTCCAGGAGTGGTTAGCAGACATTTATACTCAGTCAGGCTCTACGATGTAACAATGCAGCATCTCCCTAAATGAACTTTATGCACAGCCATACAGAGTTTAGTATTTCAGTACATTGTGGAAACATTTACCCACTCTTTCTCATGGCTCACTAAAATAATCTAGTGTGCTGTGACACTTGGCCCGACTTGTCAGATATTTGATTAAGAGACTGGAAATGTAATCACCCAACCCAAATATTCTTATCCAAGGAGGAAGAAGACCAAGACTCATCTCTGTTGAAATCCCCCACAGCTCTCTATCATGCCCCTAGTCTGTTGCCTAACACTCATGGCTGCCCAAACCTGGAGACCAGTGGTTCTCAACCTTCTTAATGCTGCAGTCCTTCACCACAGTTCCTCATGCTGTGGTGACCCCTATAAAATTATTTTGTAGCTACTTCATAACTGTAATTTTGCTACCATTATGAATTATAATGTAGATATCTGATATAGGACCCCTGTGAAGGGTCTTTTGAGTCCCAACGGGGTTTTAACCCACAGTTTGGGAACCACTGCTATAGACACTTGACCACTCAGTACCTGATCATAACCCCAATCTAGGTCTCTCCTGAGGAGCTCCACCACTATTGATTTTGGGAGTGTCAGTAAACTGTAACAGAGATTGAAAAAAAAAAACACAACTCCTTGCTTCTGGATAACTCTCCTGTAGCAAGTGATTTGCTTATGCTCTTAGGTACGACACACTGTTTGCTTTTCAATCTCAAATCCCGGACAGCACTTACAGGCTAACAATAGTTCCTAAGAAGATACCAAGTATCTAATGGAAACAAGTCATTCATCTTAATACCATGGTTATATGCACATAAGATGGCTTCTGGAAAATTAAATGGCTGAATTCAATTACTATTAGTTTATAAAGGGCTAGCAATCAGTTGGATTGTTACATTAAAAGACATTTGTGAGCACAGATAGTTAAAATTCATTATTTTCTGCCACCATTATGTAAAAAGTTTTGCTAGTGGTAATTTTAAAGGAAAATAGCCCCTTTATAGTTTCCACACATACAGAAGCAGGCAAAGTTTTACACTGAACTACATTTAACAAGTAGCTGAGATTTTTATTCGTCTCTTTCCCCAGTGGTGCTGAACTTATTTTGTTTTTAATATAGTTCCATGCCCCATTTTTATTCTTTCTCAGATACCACTCTGGGAGGAGAAGGTCCTAGTAGGAAGATAATTGAAGGTATTATTTAAAGCAAGGCAACATTACTTTATCCTCAGTGGAATTTTCTTTTAAATTTTAAGAAGCCCCAGTTGGTAAATTTCGAGTCACAGTTTGTTCTTCAAATATGGCTTCTGCTGGCATTACTGAACAGCCACTTGCACCACGCAAACTATATGGTACAGTCTGTTGTGGTCCCTGTTAAGAGCCAAATTCTAACCTAGAATCCACGTGTTTAAAAGTCTTATTCCACTTTACTATTGCCTTGCACACCTGTCTATTCTCACTTCTGACTGTCTTCAATTGGAAGCCTTTCTGTTTGCATTTTTCACCTGATGCCTAGTTTGTAATAGGTAAAAATCTCACTGCACCAGGGCCTTAAGGCTCCATGAGCAGCAAAGATTCTCCTGATACCTCGGGGCAGAAAGACACCTGCTTTCTGTATACCCGAGTGTGAAGGAGGTGCCTGCACTATGCCACCACCTGAGGGAATGGTGGCATCTCAGACAGCCATCCCACCTAGGCCCAGAGTCAAAAAGGGGAACAGAAGACAATGCATTCAGATCTGGGTGTTACCTCGATGGCTAGTTGGAACTGTTCATGCTCCCGCTGCAGCTGCTCCGCCTCTGACAAAGAGCTGGCATTGACCAGGCTGGCATTGAGCATTGACTCTCCATTGCGGATCCATCCCAGAACCTAGGGAATGTGGACAAGCACACAGGTGAATGGCCCTCTGTAGTTTCTCCAGAGCTGTTGCCTTCCCTATGCGTGTTTCAGTCAAGGGCTATCTTCTATTCTCTGCTAAAGAGAGGACTGAAAAGATCCAGAATGGTTATTGTCCAGGTCTTCCCAGTGTCTGCTGTCATAAGCCATGTGCTTTATGTACCAGTTTTATTCTCACCTCCACATTCACTTCCTCCCTGCATCACCCTGTTGTCCCAGTGTCCCCACCAAATTAACAAAGTTTCATCTGACTGTATTTTATGCATGTCTAAAGGTCTTTCTAGAGCAGAGAATGATATAAATAAATTCAAATTGTTGCCATATTTTTCTGTTTTTATTTATGGAAATAAATACAATATTATTTTGATCATATTCTTTCCCCTTCCCCAAATCTTTCTTTCCATGTCTTAAAAGGGTCCAGTTCAAATAACGACTTCTTGAATTTGTCCTCACCCCTCTTGTTAGAAACAATCTTTCCTTCCTCCAGTATGACTGTGCCACTTTGTATCCCTTTAATGTGGCTTCCACAGAATGACTTTTCAGTTATTTCAACCTATACTTACCTCCCTCTTAAAAATGTGAACTCCCCAAATTCTAGAGCAATCTTCTAATCAAATTCTAATCTCACACAGTTCACATAATAGCTGCTGCCTAGCAATGTTTTGAAAGTAATGAAGATTACCCAAGTCACATGTGAGCAGCGGATCCTTACTGCCCCCGCCTTACATAACAAGAGCGTTTAAGCTTGAGGGAGCCAACAGCTCCAAGGAAGGAAAGAGAAAGCAAGCAAAATTCACACAACAGATAATTTTCAAAGGGAAAGCAAAGTATAACCAAATTAAATTACCCAGTGGTCTGAATACAACTTTTAGGTTTCCTAATAAGTACAGAGGGTAGTGGTGGGGAAGACACTGGCAGTGGGGAGTACCAGGGAGTCAAGAGCCTTCTAGGGCCTAGAAACATTGCAATGATCAGGATAAGCACAAATAATCAATCCAAAGGGAAGATGTAGGCTCTAGAGCTACCGGGTGTGTGGTCACTGGAACACTGCCAAGCATCTTCTTTTCTAGGGAAACTTGCTCGGTGAGGAAAAAAAGTTCTGAAATTTTAAAATCAGTGAATAGCATCCATGTGTCATTCCTTGTAAAGGAGAAGACACTGCAACCTATTCCATGTTTGTTCTTAAGCTCTTTACTTCCCTTTCACTTTCTTGCTGAACAACTGGAAAATGCTAAGCCTGGTCTCCTGCCCCGTAACTCTCAAATAGGCATCTTGCAAAGTTCATTCCCAAGAAGAAACTGAGTGACACCTTTTGTGCATAGACAACACGAGAGAGCTGGAGCTGGGTGATTTGGACTGAATTGTTAACTCATGGCCAATCCGGCAGATTGTGGATGAGATGCCAAACTGTAATTAGCTGCAGGAAATAACCGTTCAGCATGCATGTGTAAAATCCCTGTTGTCCCCAGTGGGCTGTGGCTGGCTGGCTAGAGGTGCTAATGACTTTCAAAAGCTGCCTGTTAATCTGGGTACATGCATTCACAGACTGCATGGCCAAGTTCTTTGTCTCTTTGGAAAATGAAGCCCATAGTGTATATTTTGAACTATGTCCCTCTACCATGTTTCACTGCATTCTGCTTGCTTTGGAGACTCATTTGTGGGTGTCATCAAAATATCTTCTGCAAGGGTACCACAAGTCAAGGTTAGTCTAATCCTCAGGAGTCTTGATAGAATATTCTTCTCGAGTTCTAGCCATGTCAGTTGTAACTACGGTGGTGGGAACACTCATTCACCAGCATTCCCACTGAGTAACACCATGATTTGAGTATCTTCAGTAAACTGTAACATACTCTTGCTCACCTATAATACCAAAATGCTCTTTATAAAGGCATTCTAGAACCTTAGAGCCCTAAAGATCTGACTTTGGGAAAATGCACAGAAGTTTATAGTCACGACGTTAATCCTGCTGACACTAAGCACTGAGTCAGTTCCGAAAGCGGAGCTGGCACAATGAACAGAAGCAGTAACGCTTCTATTTTTTTTCCTGAGGTCAGAAAGCCTGACCATGTACCTTCCTTGGCAAAGTCACTTGACTTCCCTGAACCCCAGTGGTCTCATCTGCGTCTAGATAACCCTCTCTTTCCTTTTGGCAGCCCAGAGCTGATGCAACGTACCAGGAAATGTTAAGCCTGATGACATTTGATTGTGTTGGTGCTAGTTTTGATTTGCAGTTTGAAGCAAATATGGGTAGTGCTGTGATTCTTCAGTTATAATTCTCCCAAAAAGAAGTAGGGTCATCTAACTGTATTCAATTATTTAAATGAACTTGTTGGCACCATTTTGATGTCAGATCAGTTTCTTGGGTTAGTATCATTATTCTTTGTACTCAGATCACTGTTGTTTTGATTTTTGTCTTTTTGAGACAGGGTTTCTCTGTTGTAGCTGTGGCTTTCCTGGAACTCACTCTGTAGACCAGGCTGGCCTTGAACTCACAGAGCTCCACCTGCCTCTACCTCCCGAGTGCTGGGATTAAAGGTGTGCGCCACCACACCTGGCTCAGATCACTGTTGGTATAGCTTTTTATTATGAGGCTCTTCCTATCCTCCTGGCTTGTTAAATTTGTTAGTTATTATCCCTTGAGCATCCAAGTGTGCACTAGGTGGTAGCAGAAATATTGTAACTAAAATGAGAAAATATTGGTTCTATTAGTGTCCAGCGGTGATCCTAGAGACATCATTTAATCAAAGGTCATTGTTCTTACCTGTAAAATGTGTAAGCTTTCCTTCACTGAACAAAAAGGCTAGGCTAAAAATAAAACCAATAAGGTAAAAGCATTTTTTTTCAAACCATAATAGTAAGATTTCACACTGATCAGCTATAGTAACAATTTACTTGCTGGGCTAGTGTTGTGGATGTAAAATGTCTTCCACAGGCTTGTGTGAACACTTAGTTCCAAGATGGTTCCTGCCACAGCGTTTGGGAGGAGGTGGCTTACAGAGTGGGTAGTCCTCAAGGTTTTAAACAGTGACCCACTTTTCATTCACTTTACGTTTCCTGAGTGCTGATGCTTCTGACAGCATGCCTTTTCTGCCTGCTGCCACGTCCTCCCCATCATGACAGACTGCATCTTCCTACAACTGCAGACCAGGAGAAACCCTTCCTCTTGCAAGTAGCTCTTGCCAGAATATTTTATCATGGCAAGGAGAAAGTATCTGAGACTTTAATGGCCATAGATATCTTTATCTATTTCCTGCTCTAACACTTCACACTTCTTTAAAACCCAAAGATCATCCCTGAAACATAGGGTTTCACAAAGAAACTGAGTGTGTAGACACCAGAGACCGGGAAGAGAACTTCTGTTTGGGAATGGAAGGGCTAGGCCAAGAATTCAGCATAGTCTCTCTTTGCTTTGTGAGAGAGCTAAAAATACAGACCTATTATTTCCCCAGGTCAAAGAGGGCTCAGATAAGTCAAAACCAGGAGAAGACAATGGCAATCTGCAAGTGAGGATGCCCTGAGCTGGGCAGCCCAGACTGGTTCTATGCAGGTTGGCGAAATGGCCAACAGACGACCGTTCTCCAGCACGTACCTACCAGAAAGCTGTTCTCAAGGCAACTGACTGGATTGCTACCGTAGAGGACCTCTCTTGAGGTACAGTTAGTTCTCCAACTCCAACCACATAATAAATTCTTGGCTCCTTAAATGTCTACCTTCAGAATTCCTTAGTAATGAAAGTTCATGAAGTTGTATATGTTCATCATTTATGGTTTTATAGGCTGTGTCCATGTTCCTTATGTCTTCTTAATTATCTCCGTTTAGAAACAATGTCCTTTTGTTCCTCTCACTTGGCGCTGCCCCAGCTCCTTACAAACCCTGATACACAGTCATCAAAACTGAACACGGTACTCATCACAGAAGTATAAGGGAAAGCTAATGTTTTTTTCTTTGTTTTGAGAGTCTACCCTGATCATAAGCAAATTCTGGCCAGATTTTGGCCCAAAGAAGCAATCCAATATTTTACAAAAGCATTTTAGCTCATTTCACGTTAAATACAGTGCTGTGCAGGGATACATATGGAAATGCATTCTATTTCATACCATCAGGTCATCTACCTCCCCAAACATCATGAATTTATCTGATGCGTGTAAGGTCATCTTTACCACAAGTAGTAATTTTGCTGGAAGAGACAGGAGAATTCCATGGGGTCTGGAAAGTAATCTGAGGGGCATGTGGGTGGCCTGGGAACGTGGGTCATGTGCTGTAATCAGCGCAGCTCTTTCACTGGAAAGTGCCTTTCTTCAGAGGAGTGCATACTGCCTATCACAGATACATGTACTCACTAAGGAAGAAATTGGTGTTGTTATCAACTGCATTTGTGTGGATTAATTGAAGATAAATTTCAGTCTAATGTCTATGAATTCTTCATTCTTCAAAGCTTCACCTTAGTATAATTTCCAGGTAACTACACTGAAGATTATGATAGCCACATACAGTCAAATCTAAATCTAACCTTTAATGTATGAGCTCTGACAACAGAGCTATATCATAATACACTATTGTTCCTACACTATTGTTCCCTCCTATTTTGGCCTCATTAATGGCACTTTAATCTCTCTCTCTCTCTCCCTCCCTCCCTTCCTCCCTTCCTCCCTCCCTCCTCTCTTCTCCTCTCCTTCCATGGTTTACAATAACTGCTACTTAGCAACATTTACAACTGTGTCACTGTGTATACATCTCTGGAGGTCTTAGCAATGTCCTCGGGTAAAATGCTCAGTATGAAACCTTGTGCAGATAAGAGCCCCCTGCCCTTAACATTAACTTTTTAATGGCAAGAAAATATTATTGTATGATATATATGTATGTATTCACATGTGTGTGCATGTGTGATCGTGGCTGTGAGGGGGTGTGTGTGTAAACATATGTGTGAGCCTGATGTTTGGTATTTTTCTCAGTTTCTCTCCACTTTCCAATTGGATGCCGGGAGCTGAGCATGGGTTCTCTTCAAGAGCAACAAGTGCTCTTAACTACTGAACCATCTCTCCAGCCCCCACACTGCTTCCTGAGATAAGATCTCTTACTCAACTGGGAATTCAGCAGTTCAGCTGGACTGGTGAGCCAGTGAGTTCTAAGGATTTTCCCATCTCTACTGCCCCTGCCCCATCCTTGCTCTGTGGATGCACTCTGCTATGGCTGCCTTGTTTGTGGGGTCTGAGGATCCAAACTCAGTTGCCTATGTTTGTGTAACAAGCACTTTACCCAATATTTCCAGTTCCTAAAAGTATTATTTTAAGAATACGTTCGAAATAATGATAATTGCTACTACTTGGTCATTACTTACCAACTCTGTGTCAGGAGCAGGGCCAGGCACAGAGATGTCCCAAGGAGATTAACCTGGCTCAACAGTGTAGTATGTTTACTGATAAAGAAATTTTATTTCTCATTGAATATGTGACAGAATCAAGCATGGGAAAGGAGAGAATAGATTCAGTAAAGAACACCAATAATCCTCTGCAGTGTTCCTAGATTATAGGATGAGACAGGAACAACGCATTTAAAGTTTGAGCCATTGTCCCATTGGGCCTTTGGTGACAATAGTCAAGCCTGCAGAAATTAATCCAACTAGTTCACACCCTAGCTTCTTTTCGAAGGCTGGGTTACTCAGCGGGCATACCTGTAGTTCTGTGCCTCCTTTCAAGAGGGCAGGTGCCAGGCTGACTCACCTGTTTGACCTCGGCCTGAAGGTGCCGCAGTTGGAGACACTGTTCCAGCCGCTTGTGAGTCTGCTCTGCATTGAGGTCCAGTTCATGCTGCTTCTCGTGGAGAAACTCCAGCAATTCCTGCACCTGAGCTGCCAGGTCAATGTCTTTTTCACAGATTAACTCAATTCCTGGTTTTCAAAAAACAAAAACAAAAAACAAAACAAATTGCAAGCATTTAAAAACCAGGCTGCATGGTGATGATAACAGTGCCTTAATTATGTAAGAAAGCTGGACTTTGGGAGCGACCATTACTGGCCCTCTCCCAACCTCTACAGAGCTCTTGGTGCAGCTGGACAGATTCTGCAATTAGTCCTTGCTTAGGATGCTAGGAAGATGCTGGCTCTTTAGAATGAATGAATCCTTTGTCCAGGAAGCGATTTTCAATAATGACAAGACCAGTTCCTTTTCATAAACAGGAGAGAGAGCACTGCAACTCTGGAAGCCCATCCTAGGCAAGACAGTGCCTGGCGGCACCTGTGTGGAGACTTATCAACACCCAGACCCTTAAGCAAACTTCTGAATCATCTCGGAAATGATAAAGCCCAATCAAAAGGACCCTGTCTCAGGAACTCCTGCCAAGGGCGTATTCTATTTTAACTGCTTAGATATCATTTATGGTTAGATGAAAGTAACTACTTAGGTCTCCTAAGAAATCAATGCTACCTTCCAAATAGACACAATAAATATTCCCAACAATAACACAGGGACACTGAACATTATTCTATTCATTCAGAAAATCTGCTACCTTTAAGTTTTGCCCACACATGGAGCTTGCTCATCGCTCTACTGACTCAAAGCAGTTCCAAGGCCAGTCACTTGTTGATACGTTTCCAGTATTTATGAACGTAACACCCAACCTAGACAAACAACCAGCTTGTAATGGGCATGCCAATCAGTACCTGCCAGCCAAAGGTACAGCTCTGTCCTGGTCACCTTCCCACCTTGCTCTTTCTGTATTCCTGTTGGGACCAATTGAGTCCTGGCCTTCAGCTACTCTTCCCTGTCTAGAACCTTCTAATTGAAGTTACTAAAAGCTGTGCTTTGCCTAGAGGATCAGAGGATGGGATTTTCACCTGTTGGCCATTGACTGCAAGGTATTTAAGCCTCCATGGTGCTATTAAAGAAGGGCTTTTGTACCAGTGATTGGNGCCTAGAGGATCAGAGGATGGGATTTTCACCTGTTGGCCATTGACTGCAAGGTATTTAAGCCTCCATGGTGCTATTAAAGAAGGGCTTTTGTACCAGTGATTGGAGGTCCGTGTGTCGGTCTGTCTCTGAGTGTGTATTCTCAACCTCCAGCCCCTTGCCCAAAGCTCGCGAACTGGATTCTAGCAGACGGGGGTGGGGTGGGGGGGTGCACGGCATATTCCTCTCCTGACACTTTAGTGCAGATTTGCTTGCTTTCTTCTCTGTCCATCCAATGTTCTATTTACCTGTCACCAGCAGGGTCCAAGGCAGCCTGCCTCAAATGGATTTCTGCTTCAGTAGAGTTACTGATAAAGCCATTTCTTTCCCTTACTGGTGGCTAGAATTTTAGTGGCTTTTGTTTGTTTTTGACTTTTGCTTTTAGCTTGCAAAATCAACAGAGAATGTGTACTCGCTCTAGACCCAGTCCTGAGTTAGAATCCTGATCTTGAGTACGTCACCTTAAGTCTCAGAAGCTAGGATTTTCCACAGCTACCCACCTCCTACACACACTGCACGACTAGATGAGACAATGCACATTAGGTGTCTGTCACATACACGTGGCTATTTATACGCACACGTCTTGGTTCCTGTCCAGGATGCAAACTGTGGCCCATGCTGCTCATGATTGATTGTCTACTTATTGCAGGGTTCAGCCTGGCCCTGGTTCCTAGCCCCGGGGTAATTCTAACTCGGGACTGCCCATCAGTTCTGATCCTTGACTCTACCTGGCCAAGTAGCCTTAGAGTTCAGCCCACATCTTTTCTCAGGTTTCTCATCTTGTAGTCTCTGACCCAAAGCAGTTGTGGTCTTGATGCTTACTTACATTATGTGTGAGATACAAAAGACTAGGGACCCAACCAATAATGGTGTTCATATTAAAATCTCAGCAGCTAAGCTCCCAAAGGAGCACACCAAACTCAACATATGGCCGCCTACAACATCAATCATCTTTGGGAGATGCCTTTGTTACCCTGGCATACTATCAGAAACCCATCCCTGCCACCCACACACCTGCATCTGCATCTGGGAAGCACAAGGCGCATCTGCCCACATGGGGGAAAATTCGTTTCTGGAGGCAAAAATAGTCTTTTATGTAAGGACAATATGGGAGAGTGGGAAAAAATATTTTCTGGTGTTACATGATAATAATTTCAGTATCTCTTCATGTTTATTTTTTTCTGTGAGTTTCATAATTCCAAGTCCCTGCTCCTGAAATATCTGTGGGAGACAGAAAAGAACGGCTTGTTCTTTTGGCAGCCAACTCCCTCTGGTTGCTATTTTCAGTAACCAGGGGGGTGTGGCAGGTAGAACATCTCTTGGGATGAAATAGAAAGAAGAATCAAGAGCGATTTCTACTCCTCGTGCCTCGGCGGGGGAGCGGGGATGACCTCTGGCCCTACACTGACTTTCTGCGAATGTAATTTCAGCTCCATCTCTGCTTCCCTGAAGTTACAGTGTGGCTCTGTTCCAGCTCATCTTCGCTCCGTTGCATCTCTAGTCTTCAATATACTGGGTTTCCTCTTTCTTTGGGAGGCAGGGGGCTGAACCCTGTCTCTCTCATCACTTGTGAATGACTGCTCAAAGTCAGAAACTCAGTAGGGATGCTTGCTCAGCATGTCACTGAGAACCAGTACCCCAAGACCCAAGCTGTGCAATTCTGCTTGTGTGTTGCCATCTTATGTGATGAATGCAGGGAATGCAGGGGTAAGCGAATGCCGGCTGCACCTCCACATCCTCAGTAACAAGTGGAGCAAAGGGAGGAACATAAGGGCTTACCCTGGCCACACCCAGAGGAGCCCATTTCACACTCTTCCTTCCTCTGCTCACGCTGGTGTGAGTTCAGCTAAAGCCAGTTGGTGACTGGAAAGTATCCAGACATTCCCTGGGTAGCAACACTGTCCTCAATTTGATGATAGACCTAGCTGTCTTGCTTAGGGGCTCAGTAATAATGCAGAAAGACAAGAGTTATTTGTTCATTTTGGCCATCAAGGAGTGGATATATTTGTCTTTAATTTTTTTTCTTTTTAAGATTTCTTTTCAATGTCCTCCTACAGGGACCCGGACTGATTGCCCCTCAAAGGTGACTTCTTAGACTGTGCTCATCTTGTGACTGGAATGTAGGTCTCTGATGCCAGGGCCAAGTTTGTTCCGCTTATCACTGCCTCTTCTGCCTGTGTGCTTGGCTCATATTACTCATGCCCAGCTCTGGCCAGTGAGCGAGCAGGCCTCTTTAGGGATGAAGTGGGTTTGTGTAGCATGTGGAGAGCTCTGAGTAGCGTCAGACTTAGGTTTGAAGCTATGCTCTGAAACTCTTTAATGGTAACAGTCTGGGCTCTGTACCCTGTCCCAAGCCTTGGTTTCCTCATCTGTGCAATGGGAATCATAACTAAAGACTGCAACAAGGACGAGGTACAGTATATATGGTGTCTGGCACTTCTGTCAGATTCAAATACTCGTTTTCTACTGTGATCTTTTTACTGGAGGGATATTAATGAGAATATAGTGCTGATTACTAAGGGAACTGCTAAGTAGTTTATAAATACAAAAAATCAAATGACGGGCATTCATGTACTTGCTCAATGTATATTGCTAGACACTATGGTGTTTTGAATGTTACTAGATTAATGCTTTCACCATGGTTCACACTGGGTTCACCTGGAGAACCTTTGAAAACCACCATGTCCTGTCAACACCACCGTCCTAGAATCTCGGGCTGGCTAGAACTTGGCCATTAGATATTCATAAAGGCCCCAAGGAAAGGCTAACGACAATCAGGGTTCATAACCACTAGACAGGATGACAGCAGCCATAGCCCAAGAAGCAGATATTTCATTCTATACCCAGTTTAGAGCACTCTGTGGTCATGCTCAAGGTCACGGCTAATCACAAGTGGCTCTCTATAGGTCATGGTATTATCTTACTATTTTCCTGGTGGAGCTAGAATTGAATTCAGGACTGTACATATGAGGCAAGTGTTATGCCACTGAGTGACAATCCCAGCCTCCACTATCACTTTAATTTTCTCAAGAAAAGAGACAACTCTGTTAGGGGCCAGAGTTGGGCATCCCTGGCTATACCACCAGACCCAGAAGGCTCTCAGCTGTTTCTGTTCTTACATATCTGTGTTTGCCTCAGCTAGAAGACATCTTCTCTTCCTTCCACCCCAGCCACTCATCTTTCTGTGCCATTTTTCACTCATAGTTTTTTTTTAAATCAGTGTTATCAACCTCAGCACAGAAGTTTAAGGACAGTCTAAGCCCACTCTAGACCAATTAAGGATGACTCCCAGGCGGTGAAGCCCAGACACCGGTATTTTAAAAGTGTTCTCCAGGTGACTCTCAGTGTGTGGATCTGTTGTGCACCACTAGCTTCCATTAAGGCTCTTTTCTTTCTTCTCAGCGCCAATAGTTCCCATCCCTGCTAAACCTAGAGTAGCTTTCATTCTGAAAAAGAACAGGCTTTGCATTTCCTTTCCATTTATGGCACAGAGAAAATTACTTGTGGCCTATTATTTTTGCCTTCATTTGTCCCACCCACACCAATGTTCATTCTTGTTTAATTTAGCAAATGCCATTATCGAGAATTTGCCATGAATAAGGCATAACCACTGTGCTAGAGGCTGCTGTGTGGAAAGGCCTCACTCACATCGCTGAAGAAGCTATTGGAAATCAAGCGATCCCAACAGGATGCTCTGTGGACTAGAATGCAAGCATGCCACTGGATATGTCGTGCTTCGCTGGACCACTTCCATGCTCCTGTATGATCTCACCGCATCCTCACCAAGACTGCATGCTGTACCTCACCTTTCCTCAGAGAAAGGCAAGGCTTTGGGGAGATGGGATGACATGTTCTGGGACACACAGGTGGGAAGAGTGACTGGCATTCACCCCCGTACTTCCTCTCATATTTGTGTTCTTAGCCTGAATGCTCCAGGAGGCTCTTCACAAGCACAGTTTAAGTATGTATTTATATTAAATCCTGGTGGTGCAGACATGTAATCCCTGAGATTTAGAAGGTAGAGACAAGAGAATAGCAGGTGTAAGACCTGCCTGAGCTACAGAGTGAGTTAAAGGACAGCCCGTGCAACTTAGTGAAAACTGGTCCCCAAATAAAAAGTTAAAACTAAAAGAGACAGAGGTGGAATGCTTCCCTAGCAAGTGTGAGGTCATAGGTTCAAGTCTCACTACCACCAACAGAATGTTCAACTGCTGAGCTGATATTCCCAGTAGGAGCAGCCAACTCAAGGCATTACTGACACAGACTCCAAGGATATTTGTGTGTGTGTGTGTGTGTGTGTGCATATGCTTAAGTGTGTATATACAGTAATGTTTGTGTGTACCTGTACCGTGTGTGCGTGTGTGCTTGGAGGCTGTATGTTAACACTGATTGTCTTCCTCTATAATTTTCCCTCTTTTGAGAAGGCTCTCTTCATTGAACCTGGGGCTCACTGATGGCCTCGACTGGCTAAAACGTGAACTATGGGAACCCGCCTGCCTCCCTGCCTCCCCTGCTCCTTTCAGGGTTAGGATCACAAAAGTGTGCCACTGTGCCCTGGGATCCAAACCCAGGTCCTCATGCTTCTGTGTCAAGTGCTTTAACCACTGAACCATCTCTTTAACCTCCCACAAATAATTTTCCAAACTTAAAAACGTGACGTGAAAGGGGAGCTTGATACTTTCAACCACAAAAGCAACAAGTCTGTAAGTCATGACATTCTTGTCTTAGGACTAAGGTCAAATGTCACAGTTGGCTGGATATAGGACCTGGGTAAAAATCAGCATGACAGGAGGCTGAACCATGGCAAATGGGAACTGGAAGGGATTTGTAAACCAAGTCCATATGCTAGACTAAACAGAGAGACTGAGGCCTAACGAAGAAGGAACAGAGTGTCCACAGTCAGGCTGCTCTTGGGCGGCAGAACTAGACTTGGAATTCCGAGAGTATGTTTTCCTAACAGCAAAATCTCCTGCCACCCAAGCAGACAGAGCTGCAGTAAGGAAAGAGTGGGAGCTGACTGGGATATTTTTCCTGTTTCCCCAACTCCTAAGGTGATGCTGACTCATACCAAGGCTTTTGCGTTGGGTAGTACTGTTGGTATACTGGAGGCTTCTGGAAAACCTGACTCAATGCTATGAACATCACACCTGAAAATAAGCACATGCAAATTCCTTTTTTTAGAGCAGGTTGGCCTCAAACTAACAGAGATCCCCCTGCCTCTGCCTACCAAGTGCTGGGATTAAAGGCGTGTGCCACCACCGCCCGGCCACATGCAAATTCTTTAGTTCCATGAACGACTAACAATAATCAGGTATAAGCCTTCACTAATGTAGCAGGAAGGGAGAAAAGTCTTAATTTTGACCATTGTCCTTATTTTCTGGTATAATTGTTTATTTTTACCTTTACTCAAAATTCATTCTCAGACCTTTATCTCTGAAACCCTGCATTCCTTAGCGGAGTCCTGCTCTGGATCCACCA
>LOJH01016323.1:291-11103 GCA_001685095.1 Ellobius talpinus
CACCCTAGCATGCCTTTGGTGGTCAGAGAAAAACTTGCTTCTACCATATGGCCCCCAGGGATCAAATCCAGGTTGTTAGACTCAGCAAGAGTCATTACTCACTGAGCCATCTCCATGTTCCTCTTCAGTTTGTCCTGTCTTTTTTATTACACACAAAAACCAAGGCAAGGAAGATGCAGGCATCTAAGGAATCTAAACCATTGTGGAAAACTCTGGTTTCTTCCTGTTGCCCACTCCTTGCTCTCACCTTTGATTTGGGAAAAGTTGCAGGCCCCTCAGGGCTGAGGCTGAAGGGGATGGCTCCTGACCAGCAGGGGAAGCCCTGTACCAGGGAGACCTGTCTAGGCATGACCGCAGTGATCACCATGATTACCTCAACTGATGTGAGAAGACCCATCTTGACAAGGATAAAAACTATTCCACTGGAGGGGAATCTTAGTTATATACAACAGAGAAGGTAAGAAAGTAGCATTAGGAAGCCTTCCTTTCTGTTTCTTGACCGTGTATGTAAGGTGATGTCTGCTTCAGGCTCTGATGCCTTGATTCTCCAGCTGTGATGGACGGTACTTTAATCTGGGAGTCGTGACTGATGGTACTTTGATCTGGGAGCGAAAATAAACTCTTTTCCATATGTTGCCTTTGCCAGAGTATTTTATCACAACAGTAGAATAGTAAATTGAAGCAGTATTAATCCTAGGAAGTCTGGAATTTGGTTAGTTGAACAGGTGGATGGAAGTAATCCAATACCGAGCATGTGATCTCATGTTCACAATTCCATGTTGTATGCAATACATGTGGATACACTTGCTTACATGCCTGGGCTCAGGTTTGGTCATGTGACCTCATGCTCACACTTCCATGTGTACTTGAGATCAGGGTAAAGATAAGCTACCCCTGACTCCTGTTCAGAGCACATACATCAGACGGCTCCTTCCAATACTGTTCAGGCTTTGTCTTCCTCTCTGTCTTCACCCTTCTTGGTGTCTGGATGTTTTCAAGTCAAAATAAAAGTCTCACAGTAATACGTGATGACGTTTCTCCATGATAGACACAGCAATAGGAATTGTGTTTGGGATTGCTTAGTTTATCAGTGGTACGCAAAAAATGTGGGGTTGCAGAAGTGTGAGAAAGGAAGAGAACCTGAAAGGTGTTTGCCAATCTCTAAACAGGTGAAGAACTGAGAAAAACTGAAAAATGAAAGACAAACAAACCAACAAACCATGAAGTCCTGGAATGAGTTGTAATATAGCTATGGGGTATTTTGATTTAGCTAACTTCAAATTAATAGCATACACACTAAATTACAGAAAAAAGTTTGTACCACTGCATATTTATCTCTAAATAAATATATTCTTCAACTGGAAATATATAGTCCCTTATTTGTAAAATAGACATTATAAAATAAAAGCATCTCTAATATCAGTGGATAGTTTGACTCCAGGGACAAGGGAGAGAAGATTTTAGCCTTGAAACATCACAACCAAATTGAACAATTTCATCTGCCAGGGCTGGTTGATTTTAAATCAATATATATACTTACTAAGTTTTGGGGTTTTTGTTGCAAATAGTATTTTAGAACCAAAGCATAAATCTGAATCTGCTACAATGGGAATTTAATTTTCCTTGTCAAATCTAATTTGCTGCTTGACTCACTGATTCACGTTGTTGATGGTGATCCCAATCTGGAAGCCAGGGAACTATAAAACACCACAAATGTGCTATAGTTTTAGGTAGTCTCTTATACTGTATTTAAAAAGCACGTGGTGAATTTAGCTTACTTACAATATTCAAATGCCTGCCCTCTAAATTTTAATTTAACTACCAAGCCTAATTTATACTTTTCTCTCATTTTAAAGATTCTATATGAGATTTGTTTTGGTGCCTTCTACATGAAAATTCTGTTACTTTGAAGCTAATTGACAATTACTAACAAAAATGTTTTAACAGCTTTTGAAAGTTGATTGTATAGGTTGCTTTTTTAAGTGTTTGACCTAGGACTTGAAAGATTGTTTCAGGAGTCAGAGCCCTTGCCTCACAAGCATGGAGGATGGAGGTTTAGTTCCTAGTACCACAAGCATGGAGGATGGAGGTTTAGTTCCTAGTACCACAAGCATGGAGGATGGAGGTTTAGTTCCTAGTACCACTAGGAAAAGCACTAGGTGTAGCCATTTTCCTGAAATTCCTGTGATGGGGAGGGGAGCAGAAAAAAGAGGACCCCTAGGTTTTCTGTCTATCAACCTAGCTCCAGGCTCACAATAGTTTTGTAGAAAATGCTGTCTCTAATCAATAAGTACAGTGATAGAGCAGGACACCTAAATCTGACTCTCACCTCAGAATGCACATACATAAGTAACTGTATGCACTCACAATGATGCGCAAACATCACACACACACACCACACACTCACACACACGTGTGCATACACACACACATCACACATACCACCGCCATCACCACCACCAACCAAACCTAAAGTGCACGACACCTATCATTCTTTTATTCGACCACTGTTCTGGGTTCTGCAACTGGGAAAACTGAAGCTCAAAGATCGGCCATTGCTGCTCTTTCTGAGCTCAGGCTTCTTGGCTCTCGCTCTGGGTTATAATAGATCATGACATCATACAGTGTTGAGAGAGCGAGCATCAGAATATTGCAATAAGGTCTGAAAGCTTCTTGCACTAATTGATTATTGTGGCCAGGTGCTTATGCTGCAAAAGTTTTCCTGTTTTCGCCATCAATCAATTATTTATTATGTTTGCAAGTTCAAATATCTCTGAGGTTAAACTCAATTTATGTATTTAATAATACTTTATAGCTATGCATGCAATGCCAAATTAATACCAAGCACTGAGATACTTGTTTTGACAACTGAATATATATTCCAAGACGTCTCTGTTTATTTACTTATTAAGTGGGGTCAAATTCTGGGAATATAGAGGACCCCTATAGTCACAGTTCATGAGGGATGTAGTTTGGAAACACTTTTCTAAATATATTGGAACTATTATCATGTCCATAAAGTGTTAGTAATTCTGTATGATAAGAGTCCTGAAGCAAAAGCGAACTGAAAGTCATTTAGTTCTCTCCCTAGGGAGCTTGATAGAGAAAGGATATTTAAGTTTCACTGACGTGCTGGGCAGTGGTGGTGCATGTCTTTAATTCCAGTACTCAGGATGCAGAGGTAGGCAGATCTCTGTGAGTTCAAGGCCAGCCTAGTCTACAAGAGCTAGTTCCAGTACAGGCTCCAAAGCTACGGAGAAACCCTGTCTTGAAAAACAAGCAAACAAACAAAAAAGAAAAACACAGGACATAGCTATTTTTCTTAGTTTTAAAGCATCATTTTCACTATTTTATCACTGGAATTTTTTTGCTTTTTATTTGATTTTTTAAGTTCATTTTACATACCAACCACATTTTCCCCTCCTTCCCCTCCTCTTCCTCCCTCCTCCAGTTCCCCCTCTCTCTCACCCACTCCTCAGAGAGGGTAAAGTCTTTCATGGGGAGTCAGCAGGACCAAGCCCCGCTGCAGCAAGGATGAGCATGTTATCCCACCATAGGGAATGGGTTCCACAAAGCCATCTCAGGGATAGATCCTGGTTCCATTGACAGGGACCTCACAAAAAGACTAAGCCACACAACTGTCACCCATATTCTGAGGGACTAGTTCAATCCCATACAGGCTCCCCAGCTGTCAGTCCACAGTCCGTGAATTTCCACTAGCTAGTTTGGGTTAGCTGTCGCTGTGGGTTTTCCCATCATGACCTTGACACTCCAGTGTTCATATAATCCCTCCTCCATTCTTCCACTGGACCCCAGGTGCTCAGCCAGCGCTTGACTATGGATCTCTGCATCTGCTTCCATCAGTCCATCAGTTACTGGRTGAAGGTTCTATGATGACAATTAGGGTAGTCACCAGTCTGATTACAGGGGAAGGGCAGCCCATGCACCCTCCTCTTCACTATTGCTAGGAGTCTTAGCTGAGGTCATCCTTGTGGATTCCTGGGTGTTTCCTTGGCACCAGGATTCTTCCTAACCCCAGAATGGCTCCCTCTAAGAAGGTACCTCTTTCTTTGCTAACGACTCTGTCCCTTCCCCAAGCGTTGGTGGTATGGTGGTGGGCATTGCTGCTTTCCAGTGAAGTTATGACACTTGCCACTCTTGATATCTTAAAGATGCAGCTTGGAATACCAGTGAAAGACAAATTAAACATATAAGCCCATAGATGTTTCTCCTTAATATTTTTATAAATATTTTGCTTAATTTTAATTTTATTTTAAATCATGTGTGTATATGTGTTTATGTGTATATGTGTATGCAGGGGTGATTGCATATGTTTCTTGTGTGTTTTTGAGTGTGAGTGTTTGGGGTGTGTGTAAGTGTCTATGAATGTATGCATGTATATGCATGCGTGCATGTGTGTGTGTGCATGTATGCGTGTGTGTGCATGCATGCATGTGTGTGCATGTGTGTGTGGATCCTTGCGTGTGTGCATGTGTGCATGAATGTGTGTGCGCATATTCATGTGTGTGTGGGGGTGTGTGTGTGGGTGTGTGTGTGCAGGTGTCTGTGAGGCCAGAAGCATTAGATCCCTCTGAAGCTGCTGCTGCATATGGTTGTGAGCCACTGGATGCGAGTCTTAGGAACACAACTCTAGTCCTCTGTAAGTTCAGTGTGTTGTTTTCTTAAATGCACAGCTATCTCTCCCATCCCAGAAACTTTTTCTTGATACCAAATCAATATATATTACAAAGTAGATTTGAAGTGATGATCTTGTCTCAGATATGAACCACCATGTTCTGATTCAGGGAATATTTTCAGAATAAAGATAAGAGGGGAGTGGAGTTATGGGAAACTATGCTTGGGATGTATCATCTGAGAGAGAGGAGGATCTACTTTCAGTTAATTTTTTTTATAAAATGAAAAATCTGCAGCTGGAGAGATGTCTCAGCGGTTAACAGCACTGACTGCTCTTCCAGAGGACCCAGGTTCAATTCCCAGTACCCACATGGCAGCTCACAATTGTAAGTAACTCCAGTTGTAGGGGACCTGACACCCTTGGCAAAACACCAGTGCACATAAAATAATAACAATTTAAAAATAAAAAATCCAAACACACCGAAGTTTAATTTTTATACAACTAGTTGTTTTAAAAGTAGCGTAATCCAATTTTCCTTCTATGTTGATGTATTTTACTGGACTCTTGGACCTCTCTACCTAGTAACATCACTGACAGACAGACCTCCCATCATCTTGTCTTGGATGCTGGTCTCCTTTTCATGAGACCCTTACATGATGTAATGCTAACAAGGATGGACATCTCTCCTCATGCAGCTCTGCTTAGTCTCTGAGGAAGCTTATGACAAGTCTGCCTTTATTCATTCTCCATACCAAATTTCCTGATGTTGCTTACTCTTAGCAGAGGGATTTATGTGAATGGGAGAGTTTGTAGAACTGCTAGCAAGAAACCCAGGAGCCCCAAATTCCATCGCACATAATTAATATGCAATTATTGAAAAAATTCCCTTTGAGTGGCATTACCTGATTTTTTTCTTTCGCAAAATGAATGGGAAATTGTTCTTGGAGCAATTAATTAGTGGGCAGATACTCATAGTTTCCCCTTCCCCTAACTTCTGTCTCCTGTAAACCCATCCCAGAAGGTTTTCTTTCTCCCACTCCCAATAATACAGAACTGCTATAGAATGAATAATGTCAGTGTGTGAATTTGTCTTCAGAAAACCTGTGTATGTGGTGGTTAGGATTGATTGTAAACTTGACTAAAGGCAGATCTCTGTGAGTTCAAGGTAAGCCTGGTCTACAGAGTGAGTTCTAGGACAGCCAAGGCTACACAGAGAAATACTGTCTCAACCTGTTTCAATAAATAAGTAAAATTTTAACCTCTGTTCATTTGGTGATATGATTTATTGTTTCAGTTCATGTAGAATGTTGGATGTTGGGGCCATTTGAAGTCCTGGCCTCCGGCTGCTCTTCCCTGCTAGAGATCTTTACTTTCCTTCCGATTTGAATTACTAAAGGCTGTGTCAAAGTTGTTTACCAGCTCTGCTTCACAAGCGCGCCTGTTGTCTTGGCCTTGAGGATCAGAGGATAAGGTTGGCCCACTTGACTGTTGGGTATAGAAGCCTCCATGGTGCTATTGAATAAGGGGCTTCTTACCAGTGACTAGAGATCCGTGCCTTTGTCTTTCTGTCTGTCTATCTGTCTGTGTTTGTGTGTTTCAACCTCCAGCCCCTTACTGGAAGCTCGCGAACTGTATGGTAGCGCATAGAGTGCAGACAGGCATTGTGTGCTACAGTTGGGCTCCATTATGATCCTTTATATATATTTGTATCACTATACTTTGTTCATATTTATACCCCATTACTCATGCTTTCCCCTCTCCCTACTTCTTCCCTTTCCCCAGTACTTTGTATGAGATAGATAGATGGGTAGATTAAAGGCAGACAAGCAGACAAGCAGATACATGATAGATAGGTCCTGCATAGAAAATAATATGTACCATATATCTTTATGATTCCCCTCCTGCATTCCCTTTCCCCCTTTAGAGCATGTCCATTGTTTTGAGATATTATGTTCCTGAATTCCCAGGTAATTTTCCATACCCCACTTAGCAACTAAAGATACTTTTAGAATGTAGCAACTCTCAAATATTTTCTTCTTTGTCTTACCTTACTACACAGAAACCGTGCCCTGATATTTTTAAGATGCATTTAACACTTATGTAGATAAGTCTTAGAACCACGAGGTGTTAATGACTCACCTAATTAAATGATATATCATTAGGACCCTAAGCTATGTTTTTCCAGCAAAGAAACCTTCATTTTTCTGCCCATGGATTCATTTTCCCCTGACATTTGTAGAGGATATGAGCAAACAATACCCTAACAAATGCTGCAATTTATTACGTGTTAATGATATGCCAGGCACGATGCCATTGCTCCACATATATTATCTCTAATAATGAGGGGTGTTGCAGAAGACTACAGAATATTGTAATGCTAGGAGTTTGAGCTTAGTGAGAAACATAAGTGTGTATCTTGTAAACTATTGATCTCTGTGATCAACCATAGGTATTTGTTCTGTCACCGGCAAAGTAAGAATTCTGCATGAACCTTGAGCATGGTGCTCAGGACACTTGATGGGTCCTGATCAAGAGTCCTTATCATGCTTCTCCAGAATTTTTCCTAATTAGTGGAGAAAACACACAAAACACTCTACATGTATGTTATACCCACCACATAGTTATTTTTCTTTAAAAGTGTACATTTGTGATATGAATAAATAAAATGGAAGAAATTAATGTGTAATTAAAAGCTAGTATAAATTGCAAATATAGAGTAGGACTAACAATATGATTTTAATATGTTTAATTTCACATTGGCTAAAATTTTAAAAATTCTTGAAGGATCACTCATTACAAAAGTTGAACTCCTCTTTGTATTTAACCCACTGGCTTTTGAAGACGTACATGGAATGCTTTAAGTAAATAAGAAACAGCTGTCACAATTTCTTCTAATAGAGTTGGGTCTATTAACTATTGTTTGTTAATCCTCAGGAATATTTTGGAAAAACTAAAACTTCTAGCGATTTATGGGAAACTTTTGTCTTTCACTGCCTTTCCAGGAGATCTAACAATATCTGCAACCATGGGTATATCTGATTACTCTTATCTGGAAAGTAGAGAGAAATCAAACTCTATTTCTCTGATGGGGCCAGGAGCTTCCAGGACAGGCTAGATCCCAGGAGACTCAAGGGCAGATCACTGTCTTCACAGGTACTTGAAAGTTGAGAGAGATGGCACTCTGGACAGAATATCTGAAAGCTGAGTCTCCTGCAGCTATCTGAACCTGGAGAAGCTCAATTGACCGTCATGGCCTGTAGTTAGAACTCAGATTTCTTGTGTTCCTGTGGGTATCCTTAAACACAGTTGTACAAGTCTCCATTTAATCGGCTACTAGAGAAAAATCACTTTCCCTTGCATATCACCTGGTTGGGTCTTTGTCACAGACCCCAGCGAGCACATGAGGAAAATGGGCAGGTGAGAGAGGAAGGTGCAGGTACGCAACACATTATTAATTAATTTACTAACTAATCTGCTTCTAGCCCAGACGTGTTCATGAAATGGAAAAGAGTATCAATTAAGATAAATATTAAAAACTCAACAGTAATGCTAGGGAGAAATATCATTACCTAGCAACTCTTTCTACACAGGCATAAAGACCTGAGTCCTCATCCCAGTAATAAAAACCCAAAACAAACAAACAAACAAACAAACAAAAAAGGTATGTCCCTGAGATACCAGTGCACGGGGCAAGGGAGGCAGAGGCATGAGAATGCCTGGAATTTGCTGATAAAGCCACCTAGACAAAAAAAGAAAAAAAAATGAAACGTGATTTTGTAAAAGACCCTGTCTCAAAGAAATAGGGCACAATTCCTGTCTAAACATGTTCATGACTACACATATACCACATTTATATTCACATGCAACAAACACATACTCATTGAAAAGCTTCCAGCAATATCCCAATATACATGAGTACATTGAGTTGTAATATAAAATCAGATTTGCATTTCTTTTCATTTGTGAAATGATGTAGTTTTGTCTTCTGAGAGCTGAATGTTTCTCAGATACCACTTTGACATTAAACTCTTGGGAATTATGTGCGACTTGCCTTTAAGTAGTGTATTCTGATAAAGCAATCTTTTTTATTGATTTTATTGGGCTATACATTTTTCTCTGCTACCTTCCCTTCCTCTCCCCTTTAGCCTCCTCCCATGGTCCCCATGCTCCCAATTTACTCAGGAGATCTTGTCTTTTTTATTTCCCATGTAGACTAGATCTATGTATGTCTCTCTTTGGGTCCTCTTTGTTGTCTAGGTTCTCTGGAATTGTGAATTGTAGGCTGGTTTTCTTTGCTTTATGTCTAAAACCACTTGTGAGTGAGTAAATATGATGTTTAATTTATAATCATTTAAAAAATAGGTGACTTAAGACTGTGTATGTAAAATTTCAAACTCATAAAATTTACTGACTCAATTATAAATCATGGCATGTTTCTTCATGTGAAAAAATGCCTTGTAAATTAAGTTTTATTATTTATCCTGAAATACTGCAAGAACCATGAAGGCTTTCCCCAAAAGTATTAATTCAGAGTCACTTCAGTAGTTCTTATGAGCTACTTGTGTCCTTTCGAGGATGATCGCTTGGGGTTTCCAAGCACTTATATCACGGAGCCTTTGTTGTTCAGAAAGTTCATTGCTAGCAGACTGTGTTTTACTGTGTTTGTATGCTGTGTTAAACATTGAAATTTATGAAATCCAGTCTTGGTGCTGTTCACTTTAAGCCGGTAATTTATTTATGTCCTTAATGATCCATTTTCTGCCACAAGAGATGAGAGTTAAAACTGTAGCTGGCTGGAATGTGTTTTCATGTCTAAAGCTTCAGTAAAGTGTTTTTGTGAAGATAGTATCCTATGTTGTAACAACACAAATGATGCAACAGCCTTTTCAGTTTCAGCCCAGCGATTAGTCCATCACTGTATGCAAAATTTTCCCTAAATTATCTCCTTAAAACATTGATGAATTACAGGAGAAAAGCGCAAAATAGAGGAAGTAAGTGCTCACCCCTTAGGATGCCTTAGGGGAGTTGTGGGCATGCTTTTAAAGTCTTTGAGAAAAGCGTGGAAAGAAATGGGAAAGAAGTGGATAACAAGGTTATCCTTAATAGTGGGATCATAAAGACAGAAGACCAAATAATATTCTAAAACCACCTTGGCTATCTGAACAGTTTTGCTAATGCATCAGGTCCAGTTCTCATGGACAAAGAGTGGGCAGGGAGCAATTTTAGCTTCGGAGCTTCCCACTGTTGGCATTTACTACAGCTTATGGGGAGAGAAAGAGCAGCAAGAATCACGTCGAAATTGCTTATCATTTTCAGGGCTTTGTAAAATGTTAAGGGATGATGAAGAGCAATTCATTTAATCAGAATGTACGCTGCTCCCCTAACTGCCGGAATACATGGTCAAGGCCTGGTCCTTCCACTTAACATGAAACAGATGCAAAGGGCAGAGGTAAAGAGAAGCTGAAGCCAATGTATGTGAAGCCGGGACTGTAAGTGAAGATGAGCTCACAGAGAGGTCATTGTGACCAGAGAGCTTTATCAAAACTTCATAAGCATGAGGTTCCTCTGTCCTTAGCATATAAGTGACCATTATTTTGTGGGAGAAAATAAAAGTGATGCAAACCCTAGAAAAAGAAATGTTAAATATTATACTCGATTGTAGAAATGATTTGGTTTCTCTTCCCTTTAGGGAAGGGCTGTGAGCTTCTATAACAGTCCAAGCATAACTCTGAGCTGATCTTCAAAACAAAACAATAAATAAATAAATAAAAGGGAGAATAAAGTGTGAAGAATAAAGTGGGAAGGATACAGTGCTCAGTGGATGAAGAATATACAGAATAAAGCTGTACTCTGTTTTCTGAGTACTTACCAGTCCCACTGTGTCACAGTCTTTATATCTTGTGCTTAGTGCAGTTTTTGCAATCACAAGGAGGATAAGAAAAAGTTAGAGATGGAGAGACATATTTTGCGAAACACTTATATCTCTTTTAGGTTTTGCAATACACCAATGTATGCTAACCCAACACTGAAAAGGCAAAATAAACTGAGAAATACATAAAGGATTCTGTTTCTTTTTCTGCCAGTTTCAGAAGTCCTCTGCTCATATCCTAAACATTTCCTTCCACAGTCATCTGAAAACAAACCTTTACCAGCTATAGCATGTGTCATAACCGCAT
>LOJH01016323.1:11186-22902 GCA_001685095.1 Ellobius talpinus
GACATTTTGAGTATTCAAACTATGTTTACAGGCATCGCGCTAGAAGGGAGGACCTGCAATTATGCAATTAGCTTGTCAGTGTTTAAAAACTAACTATGGAGATCAAAGGATCAACATATGGGATAAATAGACATCGCAGATGAACTGGGAAGATCCTAGTTAACATCTTTGTCATGCTGACACATCGCACATAAAGCAATAAATTAGCAAAACGCTGGCCACAGGAACATAGTACAAAATGAATTAGAAAAATGCTATGCTATATTTTAAATAATGTTATGTTCAAATATATGGAATATTTCCCCATTCTTATACTCATCAGCTTGTGGTAATTTGGGAAAAATTAATGTATTCAGGATCTTTATTTTAAATAACAACCCCTAATAGTATTTTTCCATCTTTCTTTATTCACTTCTATATTTGAATTAATGTCTCCATATGACTTTACCTAATACTATCCATTTCCATTGTTATGAGTGAACTTAGAATATTTCATTTAATAGATTGTATTTTATTATAATAAGAGATTTGCAAGCTTTTATAAAATATAATTTTAAAGTAGCTATAATCACAGCTGAGAAGAAATGATTTTGATGCAAGTTTTCTTGGAGAAAGGTCTACATGTTGAAAGAACATATGCTCACATGAAAAAGAAAACATCTCATTTGATACCTTAAGAATTGCTGAAGATGCTATCTTCCGTTAAGTCTTCACTAAAAGTCAATGAGAATTTGACGACTGCATGTGAATGTCTAAGTCTAACTTAGGCTATGGCACTTGTGCTTTTCTTTATAAACCTATGACAAATATACCAATGCCACATTCAAAATACTCACTAAAAGTGAATGGACTCCAGAATACAGTGTCCCTCCATGAGGATAATCTTAGACACAGTGATCTAGAAAGAACATGACAGCTTTGCTCTTGCAGCTCTGGTGGATAAATTTGAACAGCAGCAATGGTTGTAGTCTCAGACAATGCAAATTCTAGCTCTTTAGCTTTCTTTGCTGTTTTATTTCCTCACGGTTGAAATGTCTCAGTCAATGTTTAACTTAAAGTTATCTCTTATTATACAACTTTTCCATGAAGTTCTGTCTATGTGTTTATCAGGAGTCATGCATCCATCCCTTCTTTAATTCATAACTGCTGCTGACCAGACTTCAGTAACTCACTTTATGTTTTCTGTTTCTGCGTTGTTTGTGCTCACATATAAGTAAATAAATATGTGCTACATTGTTGCATGCATGTATTGTATATGTGTAGAGGATAAACAAAGCAAACTGTATTATACACACAGGCATATGTACACATACATTATGTTTATACATATGTGCATATACACTTGCTTCATAATATGACTCACGTAGTAGCAATTTTTATGAAAATTCTCCCCTGTGCTTTTTAGTTAATTGTTCTTTTGTTTGGTTTACACTCCTCCTTTCTCTTTTATGGACTCAAGCTCTCACAATTCACTCAATGGGAGGTAACTTTGAACGCCTTATATCCTTACAGCTTTCTAAATTTCTCTGACCCTGATTCTTTTTAGAGAGAGCTCTTAGTCGTCCCTATAAAGTGCATGACAATATTATTGTCAGCACCATGCTGTGGTACTGCCTATCATCTGAATCACCCTTTTCCAGACAGTAGTGCAAATGTTGATTTTTCTCTTTGCTTAGAATTAGATTGATTATGACAAGTATGTTTCTGGTTAGGAACACAAAATTTCAAAAAAACATATTTTGAATATTTGTGTAAAATACTTTGGAAATGTGGTTTTATATTATCTTAGTTATTTTTCCATTGCGGTAATGAAATTTATAGACCAAGGTAACTTAGGGAAGAATGGTATATTTGACTTATGATTCTAGAAGGAGTAGTCCATGATGGCAGGACTGGGGTAGTGGGTAGCAAGTGTTTGAGCCAGCAACAGGAACCTACATTTCAAACCACCAATGGTATGAGAATGAATGAAATAATTAGGAACTGTTTAAGATTGTTAAAACTTCAAACTCCCCTCCCACTGTGACACACTTATAGTAATATCTCACCTCCTACCTATGAAGCCTTCTGAAACAGAGATATGACTGGGGACCAAATTTTCAAATGTCTGAGATTTATGGGGGACATCGCATTCTAAATACCACATTCCATTCCTTGGTCCCCATCATCTTGAGAACATATTACGTTACACAATTCATGTACTCCACTCCCCAAAGCCCCCTTTACTTTCAATCTCAGTACTATTTAAAAGTTCAAAGTGTCTTTTTACATATATATTCTATTTTTTGAAATTAAAATATAATTTCATTGTCTTGCCCTTCCCTTTCTTCCCTTCTGTCTATCTCATGTACATCTCTTGGGCTTTCTCAAATCTATTGGCTCCATTTTTAACTATATATTCAGATAAAAGTCCTGCATAGATCAATACAACCTGGTCAATACATATAATGTTACTTGTATAGATGTGATTTTAGAACTGACTATTTAGAAGTAGATAACCATTTGGGGTTATCAGTATTTCCCTGTTCATTGCTGAACAATATTTCTCCCATATTTAACCATTTTTGTCTAGGGATGAGATAGACCCCTCCTATGTTAGCAGATCTCTTAAAAATGTTTGTTCAAGTTTGCCTAGACAAAAGCTTTTTTGACCCTGAAGGCAATCTCTTGATTTTAATACTTGATAAAATGAAAAAAAGCCATTATATACTTCCACATACCATGGCACAGAAAATATATCACCATTTCAGAAGAGTGTATCAGGGTTCAGTAAGTAACAAGCGAACCAAATCAAGACCCAAGCACAGTAGGGTAAACTCCAAATCCTGTAGCTCTGTGCTTAGATTGCTCTTTCTTTCCAGCTGTGTTGAATGAGACACACTTCTCTCTCAGGGTGGCTTCCCTCTTTGTATGCAACTCTCTTTGGCAGATACCAATATGACAGCACTACATCGTCGGATTGCCAACGCAACTCATGATTATTTTTCACAGCTTCACACAAGGGTTTCTTAGTGCTGCTTGTCTTCTCAGGGAATTCACCCATGACCGGCCTGCTGCTAAACATTGCCTGGCGTCCGAAGCTCCCATAACTTTGGAGGAATATTCTGTGATCATTTTATTCTTCGACTTTATTCTTATGACTTGAAATCTAATAGTACATGGGCAACACTAGTAAGTTCAGCTACAAGCTTAGGATGGAACTCGTCCCCCATAGAGTGACATTTGCAGGAGCTGTGTTTGGTGATGCTTTTGAGGAGCATAAAATTCCTTAGGTCTTTAGCTTTCAGAGGATGCAAACTTGTCTGGCTGGATCTTACCCAAGGAGTCCTGTACTGGCTGGTTTTTAGTATCAACTTGATACAAGTTAGAGTCAGAGAGGAAGGAGTCTCAGATGAGGAAATGTCTCCATGAGATCCAGCTGTAAGGCATTTTCTCAATTAGTGGTCAGTGGGTGAGGGTCTAGCCCACAGTGCATGGTGCCATCCCTGGGCCAGGGGTCCTGGGTTCTATAAGAAAGCAAACTGAGCAAACCAGGGGAACAATCCACTAAGGAGCTTCCCTCTGTAGCTTCTGTATAAGCTCCTGCCTCTGAGTTCCAGCCCTGTTTGAGTTTCTGGAAGGGTAGCTGAATAAACACTTTCCTCCCCAATTTAAATATTGGTCATGGTGTTTCATTGCAGCAATAGAAACCCTAACTAAGACAGCAGCCTTCTCTATAATCCAGGACAGATTTGACCTCCCCATAATGGTGCTAATTGTTTTTACAAGTACAACCTCTCTTCCAGCATAGACCTTGGATAAAACATTAAACTAGCTGGTATCCTCTGCCTTTCCAGACTGTATGCTTAGACTCCTTTCTGTCCCTATTTCTTTTGTTTTTCATTGAAGATCCACATAATTGCTAATACCCACATGACAGAATCAGTATTAGGCTGCCTTGAAATTTCCTCTACCAAAGAAATTAGTCCATTATTTTTTTTAATTTAGCTTCAAGTAAACCCCTTAGTATATAGATAGAGAGCAACCATATTCTTTTTTCACAAAATATCACAAGCACTGAATCTAGTTGAGTTGCTAATATTATTCCCCTCTGGAAACTCCTGAGCTGGATCTCTTTAGTCCATTGTCCTCAGCATTGTCTTTTAAGCTCCTACTAGAACACCATTCCTACTAGAATGGTCCATAAGCTACAGTTACAGAATCAAATTGCCTTCCTTGTACAAGGTCTGGAGTCTTCTACATTCCTTCAAAATACTGCATTGTCAGCTTCTTCAGAGCAATAGCCCATTCATTCCCTGGTACCCACTTCTGTCTTAGCTGCTTTTCCAGTGATGTGATGGAACACCAAGGTAACTTAGAGCAGTAAGAGTTTAATTTGGGATTAAGGTCCCAGAGGACTAGAATCCATGATGGTGGAGTGGCAGTAGCAGGTGACAGTCAGGTAGAGTGTAGCTGAGAGCTCATACCTTAAACAGCAAGAGGGAAACAGGGAGACCATTGGATGAGGACAGGGTTTTGAAAACTTCAAAGCTTTCCCACCAGGGCATACTTCCCCTAGCAACAATGTGCCTTCTAATACCCACCCAGCTGGGGACAAAGTATTCAGATGCCTGAGACTCAAGCAGGACATCTCACTGAAGCCCTCACATGTATTCCCTTTTCACACAGTTTATGGTAACATTGTAAACAGCATTACTCCTCTGAAAGCTCCCTGACTTCAGAGTTCTGCCTTGATTTTAATAATTACTTTCTGCTTCTCTTCTCCATTATGTTGTTCATCACAAATACATGTACACACACCGCTGGATGGATGTCAAATTCTCTAGAATTTCTCATGTAGTTGTGATGTATCTTATTACAAAGAGATGGCAGTTCCTCTCTGGGAACTGAAACAGACTGCATCGCCTTGGAGTTCTTTTCGAGATCTGCCACATTCCCTGGTTAAAAGCCTTTTTGTGATGGGAAAGACCGGTTTGTTCTGCCATTGTCCAAACTGGCAGTGATGCGTGGCCTTTACTGCTCAGAAATACTCTGCAGTGCTGTTGCTGAAGTCGCAGGGTATGGCTTACACTTCACGGGTTCTAGTTTTTGTTGTGCTGTTCAATCACTAAAATCTTGGCAAATTTGTAATCTCTAAGCAGGAATTGACAGTAGTCTCTCTCTGCATGGTTGCTGTGCAAGGTATTTGCTGTTATCTGCATAGTTTTACCAAAACATATATCAAAGCCATATACTCATCTCCTACATGATGAGTTTAGCTAGAAATGGATATATACTCAAGTTGCATTGCCAGATAAAAACACAGAAAAATTGTCCTTTACTGGAATCCATTTATAATGTAAAATTCATGAGTTTATGTTTTATAGACAAGAATATAAACCACAAACTATTGATCCTTAACTGCTTTTAAAACAATTTTTATGATTACAAATTGTGTATTTTTATTGAAAATTTGTAAACAATAGAGAAACTAGTAAAAGAAACAAAGTTGCATGCAATCCCTGTTGAAATTTTTCTAAATTCACTTTATAGATTTCTTTTCACCATTATAATAATATTTTTTAATATTATTAAATATAGAACTGATTACATGAAATTATGTAATGATTAGATCTGCCTTATACTCATCTCACTCAGATGCGCATGTCTATAAGTATAGATCACTTCCCTTCCTGCAACCTATTTAGCTTAATATTATTATCTTTATTTTATAAATAAACAAAACTTCAGAGAAATTCCCTTGGCCATGATCTCCAATGCCATTTGTTATGGAGTTGCTATTCTCTTAGGGACTGACAGGAGGAACAGACTCTTCTGTACAATTATAAGTATTTCACGGAGCTACAAACATAGAGATACCCTGAAAGGTATAACACAAAAAAAATTCAATTTTTAAAGAATGACTGGAGACTGTCTACACCGTTATGGGATTTCCCCGTGATATTCTATTCCTGCTCATTTTATTGATAAGGAAAAATGTATTTTACTTAATTGGCCATTCCAGAAATTTTATTTTATGACACAATTGCTTTGTTCTTATTGTGTTGCGTAGACTTAGCGCTCAGAATTAATGCAACATTTAAAATAATTTGATATTTTTTGTTGTGTAAGGACTAGCAATATATTAGGGCAAAAAAGTTTATCTGGTCTCCTATTTATCAGTATGAAGTCACACATACAAGCTTCCATGTTTATGGGTTGTTTATTCCAATTGACTTTCTATTTTATTCTAGCTGGAAGCAAAATGCGAGTCTCCCATCTTTTAAATCTGTTGTTTTGCAACTGATGATTTAAATGCTCTGTGAGTTGCCAAATGTCATCAGAGAATCCTTCATAACGGTTTTAATATCTTTCTAATAATGCTACAGGGAGCCCTTGGTCATTTTGAGTATACGGAAGGTTAGCAGAGTGGTTAATATGATTGTTTTGGAAATCAGCTGTGAATAAAGGAGATATGTGGGGAAGAGAATAATGCGGGTACTGCTGATTGACAGGCAGTTCTTAAGTTATTAGAAAACTGTTGTCATATGGGGAAGGGAATTTCATAAGCTCGGAGCAGGGTGTTCATGTTTATAAAATTTTTCCTTATTTCTTAGGAAATCTTATGAATCCAGTAAACTCTTCCTTCACTACCATTTTATACATATTTGATTACTTTATATTGTAATTTACAACTCAAATGTGTACAATTCAACCACAGGAGCTCAGTTAGAATTTAGTGGGTTTATAGCTTTGTTTGGCCCTCGGCACAAGTAATAAGATCCCAGCTTTAAGTACCACTGGGGTTTATAGAATGAAGGCATCTGCATTATTATATTAAAATGTTCCTCCGTGTAATAAATATAACTGACAGCAATGCATGACTTTCTTTATGAAAAATATGTTGATAGCAATGCAGTCTTAAATACTGAAGAAACTACTGATTAAATTTTTATGTGCCTAGTTACCAACTAAATGCTGAGCAGATGCCCATATTAACACTTTATTATTGGGTATCCCTAATAAACCTTTTATTTAAAATTATTTTTTTTAAAAAAACCATGAAAACAGTGTATTAACCTTCCACATTTTCTTTATTAATTCTTTGTGTTTATTATTCTAATATGCTCTTTGGCATAGTACACATGTTTCCCTAATTGCAGCTGTCAGTAAGTTGCTATAAAACTGTCCCAGAGCCTCTGAATTCTCTGAGCAGTTTCATGGAGAAAGAGTTGTGCACTGGTATTGGATGCCAAGCTGTGCACTGGCATTGGGCTGGCCCTGGACACTCAGCTGTGCACAGGAGTTGGATGTTGATCTGTGCACTGAATTGGATGCTCAGCTGTGTATTAGCATTGGATGCTCAGCTGTGAACTGGAGTTGGATGCTCAGCCTGGCACTGGCCTTGGATACTCAGCTGGAAACTGGCATTGAATGCTCAGATGTGTAGCAGCATTGGATGCTCAGCTGTGTACCAGGATTGAATGCTCAGCTGTGTAGAAGCATTGGATGCTCAGCTAGGCACTGGCCTTGGATGCTCAACTGTGTACCAGCATTGAATGCTCAGCTGTGTACTAGCATTGGATGCTTAGCTGTGCACTGGAGTTGGATGCTCAGCTGGAAACTGGCATTGGATACTCAGCTGTACACTGAAATAGTATAGTCCTGCTCACTCAAGCCTTCTGAAATCAGTCTTATGCACAGTCCTTCATGTAAAATGGCTTAAGGTGATAGAACTTGCCCAGAAATCTAAGTACTTAGGAATCTGAGTCAAAAGGATCAAGATCTATCCCAGTGGGGTATTCTAAATGTAATTACGCCCCCAATCTAATAGGGAGTGGCACTATTAGGAGGCATGGCTTGTTGGAGTGGGTATGACATTGTTGGTGAAAATGTGTCACTGTGGGGCAGGCTTTGAGATTTCCTCTACTTAGGATACCACCCAGTGTCTCAATCAGCTTCTTGTTGCCTACAAGATGTAAGACTCTCAGCTACTACTCCAGCATCATGTCTGACCGTACACTGCCATGATCCCCATCATGATGATAATGGACTGAACCTCTAAAACTATAAGCGATTTACCCCAAGGAAATGTTTTCTTTTTAAGAGTTGCCATGGTTTTGATGTCTCTTCACAGCAATAGAAAGACTAAGGCACCAGGTAATGGAGTGAGACCATGTCTTGGAATAAAAATAACAAAACGTACCAAGATAGTCAATTAATCATTGCATGCTTGCCTAGAGGTCTTTGGACAAAACTAGGATAGTGAAATAAAAAAGTAATGATGTTGATTTCTTTGCTCTGCTCATGTTTAGGTAGTCATGTTGATAACACTATATGGGTATAATTTTCTGATGCTCCTGGGAGACCTAATCTCAAGCAAGCTCCGTGTTCCTCTGGCTCTTACAGTCTTTTACTCCCTCTTCCGCAATGATCCCTGAGCTTAACGTGTGGGAGTATTTTGTAGATATGTCCACTGGAGACTGCAATCCACAGCTCTGTCTTTTCCTGTAACAGTCTCCCTCTGCTACCCAGAGAAGTCTCCTTCATGAGGAACGAGGACCACACTTCTCTGTGAGCAAAGGACAAATATTTAACAAGCAGCTACGAATTATGCTGTTTTAGGAAAGTGGTGGTTATAGGTTATCGTGTGACAGGAAAAGCTCATGAAGCCTCAGCCCTACACACAAAACTGCCTGCAAGCAAGGAATCCTGAAAGCAGAAGAAATAGTCTTCTCTAAAAAATAGCACATCAGTTGGCTATCCAATGGTCAGCCCTGGAGACATACATACAAGTGACACTATACTGACTGAAATGGTGATATTTAGGAATACATCTCTCTGCATATACATGCACATATATATCATGCATAAACACTTGTAAAAACAATTAATAAAGAAAAAAGCCATGATTTTAAAAGAGAGCAGGGAGAGATATATGAGAGGGTTTGAAAAACAAAAAGAAAATGTGGAAATGATGTAATTATATTATAATTTCATATATAAAAAAATTTAAATTGATGTATAATTTGTATGGTTTTAGCTTTATGTTATATAGGATGACAGTTATTTTTATATATAATTTTGTTCCTACATGCAAATTCATGCATTTTGGCAGGCAGAAAAACAATTATCACCTACTAAATAATAATTATATAATAAATGTTTGATCCTTAATACTCGAGTGTAATTTCTCAAATGACCACAGAGACATTTAAGTAAGTTTTCCTACATATCATTTTCCCATAGACTATATTATACATTAGGGAGAAGGACATTTATCGTCATCCATGGCTATACCATAAACTGAAATGATGCAAAGTCCATTCTTTTTGTTTTTGAAGCAGACAGTTGTAAGAACAGGGCTGTTTTCATCTTTGTCTCTCTGTGACTGTGAATTGCAGCATGCTCCTTAAGGCTATTACAGTTTGCATTTTTGACGTTGATGCAATGATTGTGGAGGGGGATAATCATGTGTCAAACACTGCCTGGGATGAGAAATGTATGAATTTATACTCATAATTAGCATGTGTTTTCTATCTTGAACTTATGTTTTTATCATTTAAGCCTTTCACTCTTTTACAGGGAAATGGCATTCATTCAGATAATAAAGACACAGGGAATCCTTTTGCGACTCTTTAAGACATATTGTGAGAGTTAACACTTATTTGAGCATTTGTCAAAATTCCCTTCTTTGTTCTCATTGTCCCTGATCCTTTGTGTCTTTAGGATATGATTAGTGAAATTATGGATGTGCTGAGTTGCAACTGATCAATTAACTGCTCAAGCTGAGTTGAGCAGAATGATTTTTGAGGAATTCATTTTTATGTCGAATAATTAAGTATTCAATAATTGGGTATTAGTAAAGTGAATGACGTACAGGATGTAGCACAAACATGGAAAAAACACAGAAACTTTCATTACCATCTATGAAGTTACAAATTATATACATTGTTATCCTGCAGTGGCTTTTGAAGAAAGTCTCCTCAATATATAAGACATCGACTTCAGAAGTTCATTTTGTGCTAAAATAGAAACAAATTTTATAATATTCAGAAATTCTGTAATTGCCATATTTGAATTCACAGTAAGTCACTACCCATGGCTATCATATACAATTTTGACTTAGTAAGGGTTTTCCATTGTAATTATGCATATATGTGCTTATGAGTGTGTAGTTGAGCATGCATTCATGTGTATATGTGAAAAAATATGTGCGTATATGCCTGCAGAGCCCTGGATTGTGGAACACTTGCCTAACATGCAGAGGAAACCAAAGCTCAATCCGTAGCACTGCAAGTGAAAAACAAACAAACAAAAACTTTACAAGTGAAGAATTTTCCTAATGTTCAGTAACATTATAAATATATAATTGAAGCAGACTGAAAATCTTTGCTTGGGTTTCATTTAATCGCTCACAAAAATAACTTTCTGAATCTTTGTGTATATATGTACTTTGCATGTATGTAAATATATGTGTGTGTATACAAATACATACATTTATCTGTGTCTGTTTGCATATATGCTTCACTTTGATTTGCTGTAATCTCAAATGGAAAAATTGAACACCAGAATGATACTGCTCCATGGCTGCAAATATTGCCCCTATTTTAATATCTCATTGCCTACTAGGCTTAGGAGCCAGAAGACTTCCGCAGCCCTGCATGTACTTGGTTAGTCTCACATATACCCACCACTTCACATGGCCTTTTTGCTATTCTCACTGAAATCTGCCTGTGATCTTACTTCTTGTTATGCAATGCACACTTTGCTGTTTTCTTGATACTTTGCATCAGACAGGTAACATTTCCTGCCATTGTGGTTTGCTGTGTGTATCAAACAATTCTCCCAAGGAACAACTGAATAAAGCAAAGAATATTTCAAGAAACAATGCCATTTTTTCTTCATTAAATAATCTCACAGTGTAGGAACTATGGGGCTTACAATATTTACTTTAGGATGAGATAATGGAAAGCTAACTCTAAAGCAATTTGCTCAAACTCATCAGTCTAAGGAATGGCTCCAGCCTTATGATCAAATCAAAAGCTTCTATGATGTACTCTAAAAACCTCCCTGACTTCCCTGTCATTAAGATAAGGCACAGACATTATGTTCACTATTTCTACAATTACTTATGAGATAAATGCCCACAGCAGACATCTCCTAAAGCATTCCTTTGTGATACATGATTTTATGTATCTATTGGCTAGGCAATGGGATTCTGGTCAAACATTAATTTAGACATTGTAATGAGTGAGCTTACATATAAATGTGATGTATGTTTGTGGCTACATTTTTTAAAAAAATGTTATTATTTTGCTGTGGGATAATGCTTTTGTACACTGTAAAGATTTGACATTCGTATTAGTTTAATAAAATGATGATTGGGCAGTAGCCAGGCAGGAAGTAGGGGTGGGGCAATTAGACTAAGAGAATTCTGGAAAAAGAAAGGCACATTCACCAGCCAGATGCAGAGGAAGCAAGATGAGAATGGCTTACTGGCAAAAGGTACCAAGTCACGTGGCTAAACAGACTACAATTAGGAGTTAATTTAAGTTGTAAGAGCTAGTTGGTAATAAACCTGAGCTAATAGCCCAAATAGTTAAAATCAATAAGCCTCTGTATGTTTCTATGGGAATGAATGGCTACAGGACTGTAGTGAAAGGGGAGCGCAGAGCACCTGAAAATCTCTGGTAGGAACAGATGGCCCGATATCAGAGTTCTACATCCAAAACAG
>LOJH01016324.1:605-16472 GCA_001685095.1 Ellobius talpinus
AGAGAGAGAGAGAGAGAGAGAGGAGTAATTGACAGTCCTGACGGTGGAAACTTCCAGAGAGTTTTTCCGCACAGTGTTTCCTTCAGCCCTCCTAGTAGCTGAGAGATGAGGAGGTCAGGATGTGCAGTCATGGCAAGAGCACATTGGTGGAGACCCTTTGGAGCTCAGCAGCTTCCCTACCTACTGTTTGCTTTTGGTCCTGCTATGGGTAGAATCCCAGCTCAGCAGCTGCAGCTTGGCCTGTCTGCAGCTCCTTTCTGGCCAGATGTGAGAAAGAGATCCATGGTATGAGGCCCTGTGGGGCAGCTCTGGACAGCTTCGGTCTTTGTGGGGCCCGGGGTGGGGGCTGACCCAGCGAAGCAGACAGACCCCTCCTCCACACAGGCTCAGAGTCTCAAAAGCCTGGGACAAGCACAGTGCCAGGTGTCCCTGAATGGCTCTGGTGACCCCACTGTGGCCTTCGACCTTTCGTGGACTCAGTGGGTCACATAAGTCTGGTCGGCTTGGTGAGGTCAGCCTCTCCTGTCTTAGTCAGGGCGGCCTGCATTCACACTCTATGAAGACCCCTCTTTGAAGGACTCGGACTGAGGCCAGAAGGGAGAGTGAGGAGGGATGGGAGGATGGAGGTAGGAAGAGGCTTTGTGGGGGAGGGGCCATCTCTGTCTGGAATGCCTATAACTAACATTTAGCAAGTCTAGAGTGTGCCAGGTATTATTTAAATCACTTCATCATTCAAAATAACCTTTATGACTTAATCTTGTTTGACAGATGAAGGAACTGGAGAACAGGGAGATCAGGTAATGTTCTTATCATCACACAGGAAGTGGGGGAGCCAGAATTCTTAGCCAGCCAGTAGGACTTCCAAACCTCGATCTTCAGGAAAGGATGAAGTCTGATTGATTTGTTGTGGAGGACTGGCGGGCACCTCTGTGCTTAGTTAGCCCTTGGGTACCCCTTGCTCAGTTCCTAGTTGGACGTCTGAAAAGTCGAGGCATGCTGAGGATTTGTTCAAGGAGACACCAGCTTATAGATACAAGAATGAGAAGTCAGCTTTTTGTCCAGGTGAGGCCGTCTGGGTCACATGACTGCCAGCGATGCCTCCTGGTCAGTGTTGTCTACAGCGTGTCACAGACATGAGTGAGAAGCCTTGAGGGGATAAGGCTGGTGGAGTCTCCGTGCAGATTTCCTGACTAAGAGTGACCCCTGCCTCCTGTTGGATTCAGTGACACTCACAGGGAGAGACAGGTTGGCTGCAGGGGGTGAGAGAGGTATAGTCAAGGAGGGAGGGGTAGGGGTAGGGAGAGGCTGCTGATTTTGGAGTGGGTAAGTCATGGACTCCTGATGAGTCGCCGCGCCTGCGTGCATGCGTGCGTGCATGAGTGCCTGTGGGCGGTCTGCCCTATGCCCCTTCTTCCTGAGGATAAAATGGTTCTTGTGCGTGTGTGAGCAGACATGGGCTTGCTGAAGCACCTAGGAACAACTAGAGACTGCTGTGAATATTCCTAGAAAACGAACAGCTCCTGAAGTGTGTTTTAAGTTAGATTCTCTGAGAGCTAATGGGCCTCACTTGTCAAAGCTGTGTAGGAAAAGGTACCTGAGCAGTGGATATAGGACTTCTTTCTGTGGGACTTCTCAGCTCCCTCAGTTTCTGGGCCATCAAACTCCATTTCCAAGTCTTAGCATTATCAATTCTGATCTTTTTTTTAAAAAAGATATTTATTTGTTACTTACATAGTGTTCTGCCTGTGTGGATCTCTGCAGGACAGAAGAGGGCACCAGATCTCATTACAGATGGTTGTGAGCCACCATGTGTTTGCTGGGAATGGAACTCGGGACCTCTGGAAGAGGAGCAAGTGCTCTTAACCAGTGGGCCATCTCTCCAATCCCAAAGACTGATTTATTTTTATCTTTTGTATTTTTCCTCCATATTTGTGTGAGGGCATCAAATCCCTTGGAAATGGAGTTACTGATGGGTATTAGCTGCCGTGGGAGTGCTGGGAATTGAACTCCGGTCCCCTGGAAGAGTGGCCAGTGCTCTGAACCGCTGAGCCATCTCGCCAACTCCATTCAGTTCTGATCTTTTTAAAGGGAAGACTTAATTAAAAAAATTCTTAAATTTTATGAATCTTAAAGTATTTGGAATCTTTTGTATTGCTTTGAATGTGAACTGGTAAGGTGTTTAAGATTTTTAAAAGGAGATAAAAGCTAAGTGTGTCAAGAAGGCATTGAGGAGGTAAAGCACTCACAGAGTTAGTGCTCACTGGGTGCCAATCATGCCACACACAGGACCATACTTACTTATTGACAAGCCATGTGCTATCTTGTTAGACAGGGAAACTGAGTCTCAGGGAGTTCAGCTATCCAAGGCATCCAGGATGACTCACATCCTGCCCCAAGTCTGTCTGCATATCCCTAAAACATGCTTATGTGGGGATTTTACCCACAAGTTGGGAGGTGGTGTTACAGGCTCTGAGCCTGGCATGCAGTTGGCATCTGGGGGGCACTGGTGCTATGGAACAGATTGAACTTTGACTCGGGACCTCAGTTCAGTTCTGCGTCCTCTCTTCCCGCTTCTGGCAGTTGATCTTGCCATCTGTGGCGAATCACGAGGTTATCTGAAGTCACCTTGTTCTGCCCGTTTTTTAAAGTTGACTGAGGCTGAATCAAGCCCAGATGAGAACCTTAGAAAGGTTAATAATGCAGTCTAAACCCAGGTGTCCTTACCATGATTGTGTTTGATATTAAAAGGCTGTTTTGGTCCTAGGTCATGCACAACTGAGGCTTGAGGGACGGTGCTACCCAAACGCTCCCAGGGGCCCCTTAACTGGGGATTTCCCACTGAATGCAGCTTTCTTTCAAAGTTTTGTTTTGTTTTGAAACCAGAGAGCCAGTGAGGAGCCTGGACTAATCCTAGATGCATGGCTGAGAGATTGAACAGGCAGAGTGCAGGGCAGGCCTCTTATCCCTGCTTGAACCTCTGGATGACCTGGGAGGAGGTAGCCGCCCAGTGCCCAATACAGCTGGCCACAATAGACCACATGTAAGAGGCAGGCTTATGACCCTTCCCAGAAGTACCCAGGCTGAGCTGGACTAACTCCCAGTCTTTGTTTTGATGTGTCTTTGGGAGGGGAGGGGGTAATGGGGGTGCAGTGAAGGAGAGGGAGAAGTAAATGAGGGGGGGTCCTAGCAAGATGGGATTTGGGGAGGCTCTTTATCTGTCTCTTCCAACCTTCCCTATCGCTAATCTTGGCACAAGGCCCAGAGAGGTCTAGGAGTTCACAAACATCACACAGCCCGACTCCCCCACTCCCTTTCTCCAAGAACCTGCTGTCTGAACTGCTGGGTCGCTTAGACCAGCCAAGCCTGCCTCGGATCCTTCTCTGTCCCCGCCCCCAGGTGCACACTGGGACGAATCATTTAAAAAAATAGACTTAATTTCATCAGCCGAAACATTAGACTAACATTCCTCACTTGCTTCTAGCAAATTTAAATGACTAATGACCCTGTGGGACTGTGGAAGAGCCTGACAGGAAATATGGAAAAAGTATGTGGTTACCACATGCCAAACTAAGGAACCCAGACAGACGTTTATCCTCAGAGAAAGGGCCACATCTACAAGTGGCCAATAAGGGAGAGGACAATAATCCAGACATAACTAATCATGTGCAGAATGAAGAACTAAAGCCCTAGGGTAGGACTCTTAATAACCCAGACATAACTAGTCAAGTAGAGAATGAAAAAATAAAACTCTATGGACTCCCCCATTGGGATCTCATTATTACAACAACAGCAATAACAAAAATCAGAGGATAAAAAAAGTGCTAATGATGACACAGAGGAATCAGACCCTCTCTGCGCTGCCAGGTGGGCTGGTAAAACTGTGTAGCCACTGTAGAAAATAGGGCTTTGGGTCTCAAAAGAAGAAAATTAAAACAGAATTGCCACATGATCCAGAAATTTGACTTTTGGGTATAGATGTATCTCAGAGACAACAGTAGGAGCCAGAAGAGGTAAGTGCACCCATGTCTGCACAGCAGCATGGCTCACAGTAGCTACAGCATAGACATCGCCTAAATGCTGACAGATAGACGGACAGACAGATGGGTGGATGGATGGACAAACAAGATGTGGTCTATACAGGTGCCATCATTAACAAGAAGGGGATTCTGGAAACTGCTATAACATGGGTGAAACTTGAAGTTGTGTTTGTTGAACTTAACTAGGCACAAAAGCACAGATAGCGACCGAGGCCACTTATCTCAGATATGTAGGGCAGTTAGACCACAGAGACTTGAGTCTAATGGCGGTTGCCAGGGACCAGGGGAAGAGGGATGGAAGGTGATTTTGGGCATCCAGCGATGCAAACGAACACTGTCCCTGAACTGTGCTCTTAAAACGGCTAAGATGGTAAATTTTGCTGCACAGATTTTTAACACTGAAAGGTGATAGAAAAAAGTAAATAAAGAAAAGTATTATGACATTGTTATTAGTTATTAGTGAATCTCATCTTTCTGAAGAAGATCCCATTTATGGATGTCTCTGAGCTCAGCTTTGTGTTGGGCTCTTCCCATCTGAAAGCTCAAATCCCAGCAGCCCAAGTCCCAAGCCCAGGCTTAGGAAGATTCTCGGGGGGGGGTCTGTCCTTCTGGAGGTTACATCCTCTATCTCTTCATGATTTTATTTCTGGAGTCTACCAGTAGGCCAGCTTGCAAGAAGTCTTTCAGAGAATGAATAAAGAAAGAGTTCTAACAAAGATAAGGTTTGTCTGCCTTGCTGACTCCAGGAACGTGCACCTTGGGGCTACTGACTGGGGTGTCTGACAGCGGCTGTGAAGAAGGCCATGAAGAGGCCAACAGGATAAACTGTTCCTCTTTCCCCGGCCATCAGAAGTTCTCTTTAGCTTAAGGGGATGACAGGGCAGGGAAAGCAGAAGCTTTGGGCAGAGGGGCGGGGCTTGGTTTGAGAGGATTGTGGTGGCTGAAAAGTGCTAATCACTAAACAGAAAAGCAGATCAGTGTCCTCACCGAGGTCCCGCCATTCTGGACAGACTGGCTTCGTTCCTTTGGAATGACTCAAGAGCCTTCCTGGTACTGTTTTCTTCACCGAACATTCCTTTGCCGTGTTCTAATTCTGGGCTACACAATAGTCACTTCCTGGTAAAGCCAGGCCAGTCTCAGGTTGATGGTTTGGTGTGTCAATACTTTTGGAGACTGGAATGAGAGTCCTGCTCACGTGTGGGGCTTATTTTCAGTGTCGGGGCCATGGTTGGTCCTTTCTCATCTTTGTGGTCAAGCGACTGACCTCTAGAATAAGGGCACAGGGGAAGAAGCAGGACTGGGCTCTGGAGCTTCCTTTGTAAAGGCGGTAGGTGGGCTCTCTCTTCATCACCCCTGCAAGAGTCTGTCCTTCACCCTCCCCCTCCTCACTGTCCCCACCACTGTGTACAAACCAGGGTTTTAGTGAGCTTGAAACAAAGGATTTTCAGACATGGTTGCTAAAACCCACAGCCATCCGTTTAGCGAACAAGGCTGTGTTGTTTGTTCCCGCTATCTGGGTGAGGTGGGACTTCAACCCTCTGGCCTTGTATCTGAGGTCAGCTATGAGCTGACCCAAATGGTCTATCGGCTTCGATGCTGACTCATTCGCAGACTTGATTGTCCACTCACACGTCTGCCAGGCCAGGTCAAGGTCATGGAGCACACATTTGAACATGGGAGTTAATATTTATGGGTGAAGTAGGAAGTCAAAAGCATTGGGTCGCTACCCCCAAGTTTACCTGAGGCATATTCCAGAATAGAGGTCCACAGAGTTGACCAGGACCGCAGGTACAGTGGTTTAAATGAGCTTGTTTTCTTATGAAGCATCATCTATTTATTTATTATTTATGCATGTGGATGCATGTTCATGCATGTGAAGCTGCGTTACACGTGTGTGGAGGTCAGAGGACGGAATTGGCTTCCTTCAGGTAGTTTGTGAACTTGGTTTTATGAGACAGAGTATCTCATCTCTCTGGGGCTTGTTTCATAAGGATGGGTGGGCTGGCCAGTGAGCCACTGGGATCCGCCCTTCTCTGATTCCCCAGCTCTCAGGTTGTGAGTTTTTGCCACCACATCTTCCACTTCAGCAGTCCGTTATGATGAGAGATAGAGAGGATAAAGCTGTGGCACCGGATGTAGCATTATTAACAAAAACTCAGAGACAGAAATTGGGGTTTGACCTGAAGATCTGAAAAACAAAGCAGCCAGTCATTGGTTCTTACCTTGACCTCAGTCTGTAATGGCGATCCTGCCTCCAGGAATCTCAGAATGAGACTGAGTTTGAGTGCTGTCTCCTCCCGTTCTATATTCCTCTTTAAGGCTGGGGTTAAAGGCATGCACTGCCCGGTTTCTATAGCAACTAGTGTGGCTACTGGGATTAAAGGTGTGTGTCACCACGGCCTGGTCTGTAAGGCTGGCCAGTGGGGCTGTTTTACTCTGTGATCTTCAGGCAAGCTTTGTTTATTAAAATACAAATGAAACGCCACTACAACCAGAGGCCTGGTCTGGGCTGATGGCTTCCCCAAGTCCACAATCCTGGAATTCTCCCCATTGTTTATCTAAGTCACAGGGCTATCCAGCTGCTTCCAGGAGGGCCTGGGAAGTTAGACTTCTCTGAGTGGGCATTCACACGGGTAAAAATCAAGGCTTCTGTTTGTATAGAGAAAAGACCCAGCGTGGTAGCACATGCCTTTAATCCCAGTGTTCAGGGAGGCAGAGGCAGAGGCAGGGGGATTTCTGTCAGTCTATGTAGGGAGTTGCAGGCCATCCAGGGTTACACAGTGAGGTCCTGCTTGTCTCATAGCAACCAACAGCACAACACAAACAAATCAAGAAGAAAATTGGTACAGAGAAAAAGTCATATATTTATTTGTGAAAACCTTTTAGAACCTCAGCTTCCTCAAAGGGGGAGATGGGACAAAGGGCTGACAATAATGGCTACCCAATGGTGTTAAGATTAACTACAACAAGGGTACCGAGTAGTTACTATTGTAATCGTCATTGCAGGAGCCGAGATTTTCTGAAGAGACTCATCCGTGACCATCCTTTCTGCTAGGGGGACTATTGATCCGGAGGAACAATGGATCCCGAGGGATTGGGAATTCCCCAGGAATCTCACGGTGGGGGTGGGGGTGGAGTGGAGGTGCTGAAGCCTAGTGCCAGCCCAAGGGGAGCTGGTCTCCCAGGAAGGAATTTCACACAGTCCTGACCAGTCATCAGTCTTGCAGGCCAGAGTGGAGCTAGGACAATGATGGGTCAGTGATGGGCCGGGCCGCACCTGGACAGGATTGCTCAGGGAGAAGCGCATCTCGTCCTCGACTTACACCCAAGTCTCAGGGCCAGGAAGACAGACTCACATGGGTCCCTGAACGTTTTGATTTGTTCTTCCCAATGTGGCTACATGGAATAAACCCCCTTTTACGCTTTTACCATTTCTCATCTATTTCATCGGTGTGTTGAAGACAGGAGGCCCAGCCTAGCGTTAGAGTTGTCAGAGTTTCAGCTCTGGCTCTATTAGCCCCACAGCAGAGAGAAGGCGGCAGTAGGTGTGGGGTAGATGGAAGTCCCTTGGGAGTATAATCTTTCTCCAATTGTTACAATTATTGTATTTATTTGTGTGTATGCGCTCGCCTGCCCCACTGCCTATATGCCCAGGACAGAGAACAACTTGCTGGGATCAGCTCTCTCCTAACACAGTGGAGGTTCTAGGGATCCCATCCAGGTCAGCAGACTTGGTAACAAGTGTGCTTACTGGCTAAGCCATCGCTGAGCCATGGCGCCAGCCCTGGAGTATACCAGTTCCTACAAGCTGTTCTAACACTCCAATGGCTCGGGGCACAGGAAACAGGAAAGCAGAATATGACAGTTCACCTCTGCCTTGGATACGAGCCAGGGCTGAGAGCCCTCTCTGCATTCTCCATAGCTTCTCCCTGGGGTTAAGGAGCTTCCTTTAAACTCGTGAAGGGTTTCACCTGGAGTGAGTAAAATTTAACCATTCTGGATCTCAGTTTTCTCAAAGTGGGGGAAAAGGAAGCTCACATTGCTGCTGTCCAGTGATGTTGAGATGGATGATATGCTATTGTTTTTTTCTTTTTTAAAAAGATTTATTTATTTATTATGTATACAACATTCTGCCTCTATGTGTGCCCACACACCAGAAGAGGGCACCAGATCTCATTACAGATGGTTGTGAGCTACCATGTGGTGCTGGGAATTGAACTCAGGGCCTCTGGAAGAGCAGCCAGTGCTCTTAACCACTGAGCCATCTCTCCAGCGCCCCCCCAGTATGCTATTGTTATTTATGGAATTCACTGCCTGCTTCCCTACTCCACCTCAAACCGGATTTTGATTTCTAACAGAAAGATGACTCTGAGAAACTTTGCTACTTCCATAGCAGCTGTCCCTCAGCCTTTGTTTCTTCTTTCCTGTCTTATACAGCCAGAGTGAGCCGGATTCCCAGCTTCCTTTGCTGGGCAGCTGTGTGGCCAGACTCCGATCTGTCCGTATGGAAAGTGTTTATGAGCCCTTGTTCCTCTGGCCTATCTGTGGCCCTTCTCTTTAAACTGATAGAATGAGAGCTTGATATCCGGAACCATGACAGTAATCTGTGCCCATGACGTAGTAATCTAAATGCTTTAAAATCAAAACACAAAAAACAACAGCAAAAACCTAAAAGAGTTAAGAAAAAGAGGAAGACTCCTGTGTCTGTGACGTAACTACAAAACAATTTACCTCCAGGCTTCTTCTCCTTCTATGGTAACAGCCTTCCACCTGTGCATTCAGTTCCTCGAGGTTGAAAACATTCTTCTGTAATTCCTCCCCCATTCAAGGAAAGGGCACCCCCCACAGACTGTCAAACAGTCTCAACACTGAAAAGACTTTACCCCAAAGGCCCCTCCCATGTACCCCTTCCTGCCGGCTTAGTTAGGGCTGGACATGTTGATTTTGTACTTCTGCATGCTGGTGTGTTTGTTCTAAAATAAAATTTGGCCTTTAGCCCCGCCCTCTCGTGTGTGGTGTGTGTGTGTAATTACACTTCTGGTGGGTGACTTAGCTTAATTCATATTTACTCAGTACCAACCTGGCCAATGGCTACCATAGCACGAGAGGTGCAGAGGAAAAAAAAAAACCAAAACAGACATGATGGCTTCAAAGGCTCAGCATTTAGAAGGACACGCGGCTGGGCAGATAACCCCCAACAAAACTGGGAAAGGGCAGGGGATGTGGAAATATGGAGGTGATGCAAGAATATGATCCAAGTCAATCGAGGAAAAAGAGTATTTATTGCCCACTTTGGCCAGACACATGACTTTTAACTTGAAGTCCTAGTTCATCAGCATCAGAGAGTCCCCTGATGCCTCCCAAGGACTACTGCTGTCTTCTCAGCCTTCACATTATAAGGTTGGACTCTACAAGCAAGAAATAGGCAGGGAGACAGAGATAGCTCCGGTATTAGATAAGTTGTCTAGGAACAGCATAGTAGGTCTTCCTTATTTGCATGTGGCCAATCGGAACATGAGGGAGAACCATCAGGAAGCCAATCATGGAAGAGAAAGTCTTTACTATAGAGCAAGACCTTACTATAGCATCCGGTAAGAGGGCAGGGGCAGGGCTATGCACACCCTTCACCTACTTTCCCTTGGGGATCAGGGACTCTGCTTCTCTGCTCTGCTAAGATCCTAGAGTGCAGAGTTCTTGCTAGGACCTCCCTAGATATTAATGGACTAATAGAAACTTTGAATACCAAAGCAATATAGTCAGTCCTCAATCAGGTTGTGCATCTGCAGAGTCAGCTGACCTTAGACTGCAAATGTCTAAAATGATCCATCCAACCAACTCTCTTGTTACCAGTGTCTAAACACTGTAGTAGACCGACTACAGTCTGATCAAGCTTCAGGAAGTAATCGGCAGAGGGCTTCAAGTATATGGAGGATGGATGTAGACTAAATGCAGGCGATGCCTTTTTCACAGGTCATTGGAGCATGCCTCCAGGGACTTTGTTCTCTGTAGGAGGTCCCAGAACCCTGGAGAATATCAAGGGCATTTGTGTGTCTGTGAATATTAATGAGAAGGCTTTAGACACCCTAGGTAATTTTTATGTTGGATGATATTTTCTAAGGTTTGAAGATGTGTGTGAGTGTGTGTGTGTGTGTGTGCTTGCATGTGTGCATGAAAGAGAGAGACAGAGAGAGACAGAGAGAGACAGAGAGAGACAGAGAGAGAGGAAGAAGACTGGAGAGATTTCATTCAATAGATACCAGCCTCAGAGCTTACCCAGTGGCATGATTATTACGTACCTCAGATCCCTGTGGCTTTGACTGGGTGCTTTGTAAAGGGACCCTGCCAGGTGCTTCTGCTAAAATAAGATGGATTCTGGGGTGTTTATCAGGGTCTCTGCAGCTTCATTGTCTGCAGGTATCAGTCACGAGACCACAGTCACAGCCCACTACATCCTCTGACTTGCATGTGTGTGCCATAACAAATGTGTTCCCATACATATATAATCATAACACAATACACAAATAATAAATAAGATTTTTCTTAAAAAAGCATTAAAATACATTCCCACCTGGAGAGTGTGCTTTCACACAGAACCAGGAAAGGGATGTTTTTGCACCCCCTTCCTGTCTCTGATGCTCCGATAGTGGCATGCGATAAGCCTGATGATTCGCTTAATTATTGCTGGGCAAATAGAGGCCTCCAAATAAACTAAATTGCAAGCCCTTGGCTTGAATTCCATATTTCTATGGATGATGTAAGCTCTCTGGCCTCCACTTTGCTCATCTCCAAGTTGGACACAATAATGTACAGTTATCCTAAAGCTTATCTTTTTTTGCTAGTTAATCTATCCATCCATCCATCCATGGACACATTCCTTCATTCATATTTAGCAAGGGGTTCTTTGAAGGCTTTATTTGAAGTACAAGGAACTGCCAGGATGCTGGAAGAGAAATTGCTGCCTCAAAATAACAAAGTCCTGTACTTGAGCTTTTTATTTTCCCCAAATTATATTAGCTATCATTTCCATATTAAAAATACTATTATTATATGTGTATAGGGAGCACAGGCATGCCTTGGTTCCTAGGTGGTGGAGGAGTCTGTTCTATCTTTTACATGAGTTCTGGGAATTGAACTTAGCTTGTACAGCAAGCTCTTGAACGGCTGAGCCATCTCACCGACCTGTCTTTCCCATTTTGCTGGTGCAGAGACTGAGGCCCAAAGAAGTTAAGCGATTTGTCTAAGACCCCGCAAGGAGACACGGAGGGGTTGGATTCACAGTACTCCACAGTCTCCTCCACACTGGAATTTTCCTGTGATTCTCTCAACTTTCCACCGCTGCAGCTGCAGGCTCAGGCACAACACAATGATGCGATGGTCTGAGATGCAGCTAGGTCAATAGTCCTGGCATTCAACATGTTAAATATTAAAAAAATATTATTAAGAATATATTGTATACGCAGCATATTTTACCATTGCCCCATTCTCTCCCCGCTCCCATACATCCCTTTTGTTCCTCCAGATGACTTTGCTTTTACTCTGAATATACACACACATGACTTCATGTGACTATATCAAATCTAGGAACCATAAATGACAGAAGAAAATGTATTTGTCTTTCTGAGGCTAGCCTAATGTGATTGTCTCCATTTATGTCCATTTTCTTTCAAAAAACATAATTTCATTTTCCTTTATGGATGAAAAAAAGTACCCCACTGTGTACATATACCACGTTTTCTTTGCACAAATTATCACTTGAGCTTTTATGTGTGTGAGGGTTTCCCTGAATGTATATATGTGCGCCACGTGCATGCTTGGTGGCCAAAGAAGTCAGAGGAGGGCATCAGATCCCTTGAAACGGGAGTTATGGATGGTTGGAAGCCACCATGTGGGAGTTGTTAACTGACCCCAAGTCCTCTGCAAAAGCAAGCGCTCTTGACCACTGAGCCATCCCTCTGACCTTACACACCGCACCTTCTTTCCCCGTTCCTCCATTGTTGGGTGCTAGTTGGTTCTATAACTTGACCGTTGTGAACAGTGCAGCAATAACATGGATGTACAGGATTTGTGTTATATTGACCAGGAGTCCTTTGGGTGGATACACAAGAATGGTACAGCTGTGTGTGACCCAGGCATCTGGTGAGCCCTTCTGGGACATCAGGTTAAGGTACTGAGATCACTGTGAATCCCTGCTGGATCTGTGCTGTGGTTAGCATGGATGGAAGAGGCTGCTCAGTCTCCTGCCTCAGCAGCAGATTCTGACTTCATCTCTTGGACCCCCTGGGGATGGGCCCATGGCCCCTCTTGCTCGGCATGGGGACTTGATCCTCGGGGCCAGAGTCCACTCATTACCTGCCATGTGTCTGATAGGTGTGGCCAGTACTGAACTAGAAGATTGAGTACAAGTTAACCTGCAAGTCAGGGCTGAGAGCCACGGAGCAAGGAAAAAACGGGTGTGCTGAGTGGACGTCTCTTGGAAACTTCGATTTCCTGAAGGGCCCATCCAGGAAAGCCAGGGTCTCAAGAATCCAATCAATCTCTTTTCAAGAAGAGCAGTGGGGGATAAGGCAGATGCTCTGTTTTCAAAAGTAGGAGTCAGGCTGAGCCTTCTGCCCTGTCCCTTTTTCCCGGCTTGTGGTCTTCTAACAGGTTGAGCATCCATTGTATTACATTTCAAGGTCAAAAGGACACTGGAGACTCAAACTGGACTGCTCTCACAAGGGCTTATTGTCATCCCTGCTTATAGAAGGGGAAACTGAGGCCCAAAGAGACTGTGGTATTGACAAGCATTAGGAGAATGTGACTCTAACTTGGCTCTAATCTAATAGTGGACATGGGGCATACAGTCCTACATTGTTGGTGGAATGTTTTGAGTATATTTATGATTATGATTATGATTATTATTACTATTACCACTCAGTGAATCTGGTGGTTAGGACTCCGTCTGACCCTGAAGGTCAGTTAGTGATGGGTATGGCCCTCTCCTTCATAGTGTTGTCTTCATCTCAGCACACAAGCTCTCAGTCCCCATCACAGGATGGATACTTCTCCCGACCGTGACGGACACATGTGCAGGCTCTCCGAGCCTGTGTGTTTCTGCTTCTGGAGCTTGGAAGCATTCACGGACGTTCCTAAGTAAGTGGACATGGCTGGATTCCTGTACACTTTTGCTCTTGTCTCTGAAATCTGTATCGAAATCATCAAAGATTGTTCTTATTTGATTTCTTTTCCCCAGCCACCCAGTCAAGAGAACATCATATGTTTCAAGCCCAGCTAGGCAGTGAGCCTTCCTTCAGTTGTAAAACTGGGGAGCTAATCTTACCTATCCCTGCCTTGAGGACATCATGCCTCTGGGTTTACCCTGAATTTCCACCCATTTTTCTTCTGCCAACTGCTTTCTATTGTCAGTTTTGTGCCTGGACTCAGTCGCTAGAGGTGAACCAGCCATGGCCTCTCTGTAATTGGGAATTTGTGGTATAAAAAGGCTTGGCCATTGGGTGGCGCTGTGGGAAGACATTTGCCCCGTAAAGGAATTTCAACACTCAGAATTTGGGTTTGAGAGGTCTAGGCATCAAAACTGGTGCAGGCTGGAGAGACTGTGGTGGCGGCGTAGGGACATGTCATCCAGTCTAGTGTATCTCTCAGTTCTTTGTACAACTTGCTAATTTGGGCAGTCCGTGCTCGCTGAGATCAGATATTTCACGAATCTTAAGGAGGGCTCTTGTATTGAAGGAAACGGAAAGCCAGATGGTTGAGACAAGGGTCTCCATCCACCCTACTTCTGGAAGATCATCACCTGTCCCCACCTGTCCTGAAGGGAACTTTTCTCCTCACCAGGTATAACCTGAGGTTTCTTTTGGGGTCACTGTTATACAATTCAATGGCCCTTATCTTCCTGCGAGTTGCATTTTGAACACTCTTCTATGTAAGAGAGATGTCATGTTTAAATGTCAGGCAATAGAGAAAGAACTGAATCCTGGCTCCTCATCTCTAAGCTGCCAGACCTCAGGGTGGTCTCTTAATCTCTTTGCATATCTATGAGGAGTGGGGGAGATAAACACATCAAGTCCCCTGTCGAATGCCATTACGAGTATTAAAAGATCACTGGTAGTAAGGTGTCCTGTAAATCGTAAAATCTGACTTCAGTGGTGGTGTCAGAAACCCCAGGAGGACAGAGAGCCATTCTATGTCTTCTTACCCCAGGCCCAACACTGTGCCTGTCATCACAGACACTCACTATGTTTGATGCGGCAGAGGACAGACTGGGTATGTAGCTCACAAATGACGGGGTCCAGAGGATGAGGCTGGGAGAGGGAGCAGGAGAAGCTGGCCCTTAAGAGGAATCTGGGGCATGCGTCTCCATCTGCTGGGAAAGCACATCCCCAGCCAGCTGGCCCCTGGGTAGCCTAGCTCTGCTCAAGCCCAGTTGCCAGGCTCAGGCCATCTCAGGCCAGAGTGACTTCTCTCAGAGCAGGTGGACCTATGGTTCTGTCATTCATCACGGGTACTCTGCTGACCGGCCTGGAATGTCCTCCTTCTCTTACCCACTTTGAAGGCCTTAGTCCCTTAGTGATGGTAAACACACTGGACGCAGGACCTGACACTGAGACACCCTGTATCTGAGCGGGGTGGGGCCGAGTGACCCGTCTCCCATGGTGAACAAATACAAACAGAAACAACACAGGTAAATCAATACAGGCAAGCGTGGCACAAAGCCATGTCTGAGCCTATTTTTCCCTGACCTAGTTTTTTTGTTTGTTTGTAACAGTATTCCTTGGGAAATTGTCACCGCTTCACGTGGTGGTCATGGATTCGGTAGATAAATTTAATAACAACTTTGTTGTGTAAATAGCCATAGGGGCAACTACTGTTTTGTCAATGCTTACCACACAGCTATTATGCACTTCATAGGCATTATCTTAATTAGTCTCACAGCCCTTATGAACCTTATAGGGCTCTCTCAGGCCCCCTGAGGGCTTGCTACTACTATGGCTGTTTTATGGATAGGAAATTGGAAGTTCAGCCACTTCCTGGGTCATAGAACTAGCGACTGGAACTCAAACCATTCATTTGTCCACCTGCTCATTCCACAAATTGTTATTGAGTTTGTACTACGTACCAGCCGCCAGGGGATCGTGCAGAGTCATGCGGTCAACCCCTCCCCAACTCCAGGCAGACAGGAGGGCAGATAAGCAAAGGGAGCAATGGAGAACATGATAGGAAATGCAGTAGTGAAGGACAAAGAATGGGAGGGAGGGAGGATGTGGGGATTGTGAAAAGAGAGGGTGGGCACGCGATCTTGGGCAGGAAGGAACAGAAGGTGGCATCTGGGAAGGCTAGGCTGCTGAGCCCAGTGGATCAGAGGGCAGAACCCAGCTGCTGATAAACTCTCCAGGGGGCCAAGTAGTCAGGTTACAACCCAATGAAGGTTTCTTTCTTTTTTTGGAAGCAGGTTTTCTCTGTGTAGCCCTGGCTGTCCTGGAGCTCACTCTGTAGACCAGGCTGGCCTTGAACTCCCAGAGATACACCTGGCTCTGCCTCCTGAGTGCTGGGATTAAAGGCTTGTGCCACCATCCCGACTCCCAATGAAGATTTCTATGGATTCATCATTCCCAGGGTTCACCGTCACTTCTTTTCTTGGGTTATGCATTTCCAGGATGGGAAATAGAGTAATAATTTAGGGAGGAAATAAAATAAATTCATCTACTCCATTTCTCTATTCGTCAACTCCTCAATCTACCAGTCTATATACATCACTCCCATCCACCCAGCCACTCACTCATCCATCCTTCCATCCATCCATCCATCCATCCATCCATCCATCCATCCATCC
>LOJH01016325.1:299-11157 GCA_001685095.1 Ellobius talpinus
TGTCCTGGACCTCACTTTGTAGACCAGGCTGGCCACAAACTCCCAGAGATCCAGTTCCCAAATTTATCATTTTAAAGCATGCTTTTCTTGACTTTTTTATTTTTTGGTGAAGAAACAATAAGCGATCCTGATGGAAGCTTTAACCAAAGGTAGCTTGATACATAATGACACTAACCAGTTCTTCACAAACCGTGAAGACGGAACATATAAGTTCATTTGTTGTTTTTAACCCAACTTTGATGTCGTTCTAATCAAAACCTGGAAGTCCTCATTAGAGTGCCTTTCTCGGAGCTTCGAATGCAGCTCAATAAAAGCATGCCCAGCATGCTAAAGGTTCGATCCCCAGTGTGGAGAAAACGCCACCACTACAACAACAAAAACCTTCCTGGGGTCTCTTAGCTTGCAATTTAGTAAGTAGAAGTAAGCATTTTTGACAATGGTCTGGAAATTTCCCGTACTGGTTACTGTGATCTAGTTTGCCTCTGAGAGGAAAAAAATTTCCCCAGTGATGTATGTGCCCAGCCTCCTGAAGTTAACAGGAGTTCACACCAAAGAACTGCACAACTGAGGAACTAAAAACAAAAACACAAAAAGACTGCTCAATATTTTATGTAAAGTTATGATTTTGTATGAGGTCACATTATTGTTGGCTCTACCTGCCCACATATATACAACTTCTACACATGTATGTATATATTTTTTCAATTCTCTAGCTAGAGTGCACATGTATGTATAATACATTTGAAAGTTTTATGGACATTATATGATTACTTGTAAAAAGCAAAGCCTTTGAAGCTGAGAATGTAGCCACTCATCCTCAGCAATCCAGAGCCACACACCTCTGCTCTGACTCACCCATCCTGGGAGGCAATACACCACTGCTTTAATCTTTCCTGGGTCAGACACTGAGCAGTCAAGGATAACTCCACAGCTAACGTCAGCAGCCTTATTTACAGAAGCTTTTCTTATCTGTCTACATGTTTTAAATGAAGCCTCAGCAATGGTTCTCCCATTGTTTAATTCTCTTTAATATTCTCTAAATGACTGATTCATGGGGGCGTGGTGTAAGATTCCCCGAACTATTAGAGGGGCACAGATTTAAATGGGAAGGTAGTTACATTGCAAAACTTATTCTTTGTAAAATCCCCTGGTTCTTCTGACCTTATCCACCACGGCTTTGGGGAGAAGGAATGAGTACAGTTAGCATAGTTGTCTTGGCAGGGATGAAGGTATTACAAAGAGATATTTGTGTCCCTCCATTTGGTTGTAAGACTGTTGGAACAACAACCTCAAGAAGTTGAAATTCCCTTAAGAATCGTATGCCAGGTGAAGGAAAAGGATGGAATCTGGTACCAGAGGCAAAGGGGGAGTTTGTCTTTGACTTCATAAGGAGCTGACTTGGCAGATCACCTGACAGAAGAATCCAGAACTCTTGACAACAATGCCCAGGGCCACACCCATGGAAAGGACTGCTTAGCCGTGCACAGCTCTTGCTGTCTACTTAAACCTCATGTTGGGACCCTGAAGATGGAGTACAGATGGTCACTGGCCTTCTTTATTATTAGTTCCTCTTCTCAATGTAGCCATTGAACAAATATCCTTTTTCGCTCGCTTCTTTGTAGTAGGCCTGTTGAGACTGAGCAGCAAGCTGCTGGGGCTGCTGGAGGAGACCAGGCTATAGCTCTAACCACTCCAGTAACACTTGTTCAGCATGAACCGTGACGCTCAGAGCAAGACCTTGTAAACCACAACAGCCAGACCAAAACCAAAGAAACAAAAGGAAGTTTGAGAACTTTGAGCTCTGAATCCGCCTTTCTTCCTTGTCATCAGAAGCATCGTCTTGCACATCGGTGAGGTCATTCACCGTTACTGCCGATGGACCTTACCTGAGCAATTGATTGCCCTATGAGGAAATACCCAGGATTTGTCATCTTCTCTGCTCACTACTTTCAAACTTTGAATCAAAGCCATGCAGTCAAGGTCTGTTTCTAGAGGAGAAGCTACTACACTGGCTAAATGAATATCTAGAGGAACCCAAAAGGAAATAAAATACCTGAGTTGACTATATCTGTTGCTACGGATACTGCTGTCCGAGATTTGGGTATAACTTGCTGCCTTGAAGAGCCGCAGTGTTGCCACAGTGATTGTTTGGGTGACTGAAACCTGAGCCCAGCATTTAGCAAATTCGGCTGTCAAAATGTCCCTGGTATAACCTGAAGGGAGGAATCCAAAAGATTTAATATGTGAAAGGTGGAAGAAATTTATCTTTTGTGTTTCTCCTGCCTGTCACCTGACTGGATCTTCCCGGAGTGCCGCGCCTGCACGGCCTGGAACCGAAACTGAGAGGACGTCAGGATTGAACACACATACACCTCTCTAGTTGCTGGTAAAAGAAGCCCTTTACGGAACAGCACCACGGAGGTTTTTATACCTAACGCAATCAGGTGGGCCAACAGGTGAAGACCTCATCACCTGATCCTCCATCAAGGCCAGGGCAATACGTCCTCAGGAAGCAGGGTTGGTAAACAACTTTGACACAGCTTTCAGAAGCTCAAATCAGAAGGGTAAGAAAAGGTCACTAGTGAGGGAGAGCAGCTGGAGGCCAGGACTCCAAACAGTCCCACCACAGGAGGACCTAGAGATACCCTCGACCGAGGTCGTGGGAAGAAATAATGTCGGGCGTGGGAAGGTCCAGTAGCCTTGAAAAGCACTGTGGTCCTCAAAGCACACTCTCTGATTCGGCAAGAAACCCTGAGTCCGGGAGTTCACCCGTCAATGCTCCTCGAGCAGACCAGGTGAGTGCAATTACTGTGACAGTCAAAGAATAAAGACCATGCAAGTATGAACGCATGGATCGCAGTTACCTTTGGAATAAAGCCAGTGGCAGCCCACTCCCCTAAATCACCGTTTAACCTGTGTCCACAGGAAAGGGGTAGGCCCAGATGCAGAAAGATAATGGTCATGCTGTTGCTTTCAGTCTCTCCAGTCATTATCAGTTCATAGCAGCAACAACCGCCCCTGTAACAATGGAAAGCAATCATCTGTCTGCACTGTAAGAAATGCAGTAATTTATAATTCTCTGCCCAAGCCATCTTTTAAGGGGCCTGAGGTTGTGTAGGGGGAAGGTAAAACACTGGGATTTTGAGGTCTAATGCAAATTCCAGAAAGTCAGACAGTTCTCATCTACAGATCAAAGCAGATCCAGAGAACTCTCTGTGTGTTGCAGAGATGCCTTTGGTCAGGGTGTTTAGGATGAACTTTCTCACCTAATCAGCTGGACTGAGCAGGACAGTTTGCAAAGTCACTTTCACCCCTGAAGTCTGCCCCGTCTGTGTCCCAGGATGGAGCGAATGTCCCACAGATCTCTTTCGTGGTACATGATGTCCAGTTAAGACCTGGGACCTTTTCCGTAAAGAGGAAAGTTTTGAATCCTGCTCAGAATAGGAAAATGGTTCTGGTGTCTTTAAAAGGAAAGAAGGGCCCATGTCTGATGGTAAGAGGGCCACAAAGTCTTGCCAGCCAAGCCTTACAGGGCCCCGCCAGGGCAGGACAGCCTGTGGGCTGTGGGAGCCACCAGAGCAGGAGCTGCAGTGTGGGCAGAAGAGGGGCAGCCTCTCCCACCTCTTTACCCTTGCTTGAGACCCCAGGCATCAAGGTAACCTTGCTACCTGGTGCATCCAGGGCCCCACTTCAGAGCGGCCAAGGGGTATGTGGCAGCTTTTCTGTGTGGGAGGTTCCTGAGCTGCACTGCTTGGGTGGGAGACTGGATAGAGAAGCTATGAGTGGCCCTTTCTACTGATTCTCTAAGCCTGCTTCCTCTAACTGAGGTAGTCTTTCTGTTCTCCCAACTCCTTTGTCCTATGCACGTGGTCCGCCTGTGTTCTGCACCACCAAGCCTGGATACCCTTGCTTTGTTTCTACTTTCCAGTCATAAAGCCAACATAAGGGGGGAAAGGAACATAACCAGAAGCCACACTTTCTGGGTGTCTTAGATGTTGGGTTTTTTTTATGGTTTCTGTTTTATATTAATGGTCTCTAGGTTACAAGTACTTACAAGATTAAAAGAGGGCAAAAGAGGAAAAATAGGTATTAGGAGTTTGATTAACAAAGGAGCCAAAATCTCCCTTCCTCATTCGATCATTGCAACTTTATGAGGGAGAATGCTTATTAAGCTTTTCAGGATGCCCACCCACACCTACGGACGCACACAAACTGGTTATGGATATGTAGACAACTTGGTTCAGTCTTACAGAGAAATAAATACCTTTGGGTAAGGATAATATTGGAAAACTGTCATACACTGAGTGCACTGAAAAGCTGGCTCTGGAGATGGCCTTAGCCACCTGCTTCAGACCAAAGCATGCTTGTCTCAAAGGTTCTTCTAAAGCCCCCAACCTGGGTCAAGCTGGCACCGTGACTCTGTGCCAGGGAGAAGGAGAACGACAGAACATCCCAGGAAAAGGATCATGTGCTTGGAAGCAGCTAAGAGGTAAACTATTTCCAATAAAGGTTACTTTAATTTATATCTTTGTGAAAGGTGTAAAGGATAAGAGGGGCCCTCTGGCTGAAATCTCTCAATAATAACCCAGTATCATACTCAGCTAAACTCTGTTAGATGCTGTAAACATCAACTTGATAATTATCATAACTAACTCTACATCCTGCATAAGTCACAAAACCTGTCTTAGGTTTTCTTGGAAGCTTACAAGGCCTAATGGCTTAACAATATGTACACAGGTAATACTAAGTTTTTGTTGTTTTTTTGGTTTTGTTGTTGTTGTTTGTTTTGTTTTGAGACAGGGTATCTCTACATAGCCCTGCTTGTCCTGGAACTCACTATGCAGACCAGGCTGGCCTGAAACTCACAGAGATTCCTTTACCTCTATCTCCCAAGTGCTTAGATTAAAGGCGTGTGCTGCCATGCCCAGCTGATAACACTACTTATTACATTACCCTATGTATGTACTTTGGATTCAACCTTCTACTAGGATGAAGTTGCATAGTAGCTTCTAAGCTGAACAGTTGCCATCTTCATGACTCCACTGTGTCTGCTCAAAACAATCACACTTGAGGTTAAAAGTAGTGGTGGCAAACGTGTTTAATCCCAGCACTCGGAAGGCAGAAACAGGCAGATCTTTGTGAGTTCGAGGCCAGCCTCCTCTATAGCGTGATCCAGGATAGCCAGGAGCACACAGAGAAACCCTGTTTAAAAAAAAATCTAAAATAAGATAAAAATGAAAACAGAGGCCCCCTTGGTATGCTTGCTAGCCCAGTTTATGCTCTCTCTGGCTCACCCTTTATGAAGATAAATACATTTTCTTGCTGAACATTTCACTTGGTTCTTGTGTTCTCTTGTGCGACATGCGTGACACCGAGATTATTCCCTTCCTACAGGCATTCAAGCCTGTGGTCACCTTGGAATCCAGAATGACAGGGTTGACCAAACACACACTGACCAGTGACTGAAACTGGCCTCCAGCATCGTGAGCTAGAGAAGGCCCCTGAATATGAAGACGTTATCTACAGCATCTACGGCCACACCTTGGAGCAAGGCAGTCACCTGATGGAGTCCAGCGTGGCCTGTCAAGACAGGACGTCTTGGAGTTGTTTTGCAAAACCAGAGCAGAGAGAAACTTGCTTTGAAGGAGACCACACTTAATTAAGCATGCATTTTGCTTCCTTCCCCAGTTCTTCCTCTATTAAACTGAAAACTCTCCTTAGCACCCAGGTAAGACAAGGATCACTGAACCCATTTATCTGTTCCTCTGCCCAATATGCCACATTAATTATGACTCCTTTTCCTACTTCTCACCATGAATCACCTTCAGCTGGTGTTTCAGGGTGGGTGGCAGAATGGAGGTATTTTCCTTAAAACTCTAGTAACACTTATTCGGTATTTTTGTATTTATTTTATTGTTTTTTAAGATTACAGTTAAAAAATCACTCATCTGAATGACTGCTATTTTTTTTCAACCTTCCCACCTTTTGACCTGAGGTGAATGCTTCCCACCTTTTGACCTGAGGTGAATGCTTCACTTGGCAGTCTAAAGCTAGAACCCCTTCCGGGGTGACCAGATAGCCCCTAAGAGGTGAATGTCAGTCAACTTGGGGACCAGAAGTGTAACCGAACAAGCGAACATACCTAACGCATAGGGAGCTCCTCAGGAAGGGAAAGGAAGGCAGCTTGGGTTTGCCAGCACGCTGGAGGCTTTCCTCATATCAGACTTCTAGTTTCTCTTTGAGGCAGATTGGGAATGGGATGGAGTTGAAAGTTTCTGAGCTAAGTGAAAGGCAGTTGTACTGAAAGCTCTTGGTCCGCCTTGGCTTCATTCAAACTAGGGGACAGAATTGAAAAACAATCTTCATTACAGGAACTTGAAAGAAGATAATATATAAGAGACCCATAAAAGGTCACATAGACCCTGTCTCTGTCCTTTTAGCCCCAAGTAAGGCCACAGGTGAAGTTGGCACACTTCCAAACTCTTCTGGTTTTTATTTAATAAAGCATCTCTTTTCCTGTAACTATCCTTGTGTCTCTGTACAATGTACTGAAAAAGACAACAAAAACTTAGAAACTCCAGCATCTCCTATCCAGACACAATCAGGGCTCAAACCCTTGCACTTTCCCTTCCCTTAGGCTCTCCATTGTGTCTTGATGATTGTTTTTGGTTTTGTGTGTTGTGAATATAACCCATGTCCTTATGCACACTAGGCAAGTTCTCTACTCCACTGCCATCCCCGGGCCTTGGAAGCATCACAATCACTCCTGAGTGTGCTGGGAAGAAATAAAGTGTTTTGTCTGTTTCTTTAGCAGAAAGTTCTCAGAGTGGGCATGTATAGTTCTGGGAGCTAGCATGCAGGAGACAGCTATTTTAAGAAGTGTCAAATATTATTCTTTTCCATAATACACTAGCATGTATTTACAGCAAGGAATTCAAATCTTGTCTCCCCCACCTTGTAAGATTTTTATTCAAATATTTTGACCCCTCACCACACGCCCAGTAAAAACTTTGTTTACACAAAGACCCTATTACTGCATTCCAGAAATTTGATGGTCTAGAGCAATGACCTCTTCCTCCTCCCTTCTTCATTTCCTGTGACCAGTTCTTTAAAAACTAACTAATTGAAAAAGACTATGAGATCGGACTTCAGCCAATTGGGGAAAAGGCATAGTCAGCACTAGCATTAAAACCAAGGACACTTCCTGCCCCTGCTTGGGCAAGCAGGGCAACCTTTGCTTGGGAATGCAGCAGCAATTCACTTTAGGTAGAGAAACAAGTCTCAGGCTGAAAAGATGTGTTTCAGGCCTTGCTTACTGCTCAGGTATCAGCTACAAGGAGCTACTACTTATGCCAATTCAGAAAAGCTACCAAGTCTCTTGTTGTTCACTAAATTGGTTGAAGGTTAGTGATGCTTATTATACCACTGCTTCAGGTCTCTGCCTTCAGGCTGTCAGGAAACTCATTAGTGTAGCATTAGCCCGAGACCGAGGGAATCCAGTTCCCAAGAAGTTGTTCAAGTGAGAGAAAATGGCCATTCTTGCTTGTCAACTTGACTATATCTGAAATGAACTCAAACCCAAGGGGCTGGGTACATCTTTGTGGGACTTTTCATTAATTAAATCATTTGATGTGGGGAGACCCACTTTTAATCCAGATTCTTTGAGGTAGGAAAATGCACCTTAAATCCAGTTCTTTTGAGGTGAAGACCCACCTTTAATCTGGGCCACATCAGTTGCTGGCAGCCTATATAAAGGACACGGGAGAAGGAAGCCTGCTCTCTGTCTGCTTGCTCTCCTGCTCACTCTTATTGACAGTCCCTTCCTTCACCTACATGAGAGCCTACTTCTTCAGGACACTGAAGACCAGCTGAGACATTCAGCCTCGTGGACTGAACAACTACTGGGTACTTGGGCCTTCTGTTTGTAGGCAGCCTTTGCTGAACCACAGGCTGTAAAACATTCTAATAAATCCCCTTCCTATATATAAATATAGACAGACAGATGATAGATATAAATTCATTCTGTAAGTAAGTCCTGCTCTCTAGAGAGCCCTGACTAATACAGTGCCCTAGAAATAAAAACACCACGGAAGAATTTTGCCAAGGAACTGAAGAGTAATCTCACTCCTGTAATTCCCAAGGACATTTAGAATCCTGCTGGCCTGTGAATCCCAGCATTGTCTTTTGATGCCACACAGTCTGGGAGCCTAACAAAAGCTCCTCAGAGTTTGCACTCCAATGCTCATTCCTGGGGCTGGAAGCTCCAGGAACAAACCAACTATGGCAAAGTCCTTAAATGTGACAGTTTGACCAGTCTGGTTTTGTTGACTTCCTCTTCGGTTGGTTTTAAGTGATGGGACTTGGGGCTTGCTTGGCAACCATGGCAGCCCTGTGATCCAGGAATCCAAGTGACAAGCAATCACAGTACAGCAGGGGTGTGAGATATGAGAAATGAGGATCCTCTCTTGGGGCTCTTAGTCTCATTGATAACAGAATTTAAGAGTAGACTCAAAAGGAAGCTTAAGGACAATTTTATTAGTGTTTAAAAGGAAAGCTTCCAGAGCAGGTAAGCTGTAAGTCTCAGCGGCCTCCTAGAGGAGGAGAATGGAGAAGAGAAGGGGACAAAGGGACTTGTCATTTAAGCAGACATGGAGGTCAGACATAAGGAGCCACATGGCGGGGAGGGAGCTTTAAAAAAAGATCAGGGAAGTCCCAAACATTGAGGAAGTCCAAAGTGTCAAAGTGTTAAAGAAAGCATGCTTAGAAAATAGAGAGAAAGAAGTAAAGGGGAAGTTAGGCTTTTCTGAATATTCCCCAAAAGTGGTAAGGCTCGCAAAGCTGCAGGTCATTCCCTAGTAAGTTAGTGGCAGGGAAAGTACAGCATCTAATTATTCCACTTACCTATTAAGTATGGCTTAAGATGATCTCTCTTTCTTCAGGAGGTGTTTCCTTGGCTAGGTAATTGACTGGATGCAATGGAATTTCAGGTCTCCACTGAAGTCAACCAAAAATTTTCTCTTAATGGGCTATCCTAACAGCAGAAATCATAGATTTAGGCAACAGCTCTAGTCTCGAGAAAGCTGAATGAAGGGTGACAGTGGGTGACTGAATTAGGCAATGGCAGTGAGGTGGAAGGGGCTGGGGTTTCAACATGGGGATGGGGGATTTCAGCAAGCATTAGGGGAACAGAAAGTTCCTCGGTCTGGGTCTAGCAGAGTTTGTTCCAAAATGACTGAGGTAACATCATCTTGTGCTGACTCCATTTTGTGTTTTCTTAGACCAGGCTCAGCCTTCTATCTCCCTCCCCACAAGTGTCTCCCTTGGCAACACAGTTGAGATGTCTATGGCCTTGACCATGGTCCAGTTGTATTAACCAAAACAAAAGTAAACTAACAACTAAAAAAAGATGGAAGTCAAAAATAATTGACGTTCATCTAAAATAATAACCATGCTCTACTAGGACCCTCATCTAATGTTGATATCAATGAGAGTCTTTGTGATTTTAGCCTTTGAAAATGCTGTACCCCCAAGCCTAGGCACCAGGAATCTTTTCAGAGGCACAAACCTGCTCTTGACCTGGCCATCAATAAAAATGACTTAAAGCTTTTTTTCTTTTTTCTTTTTATTGGGGGGGTGGGGAAGTTGAAACAGGGTTTCTTTGTGTAGCCTTGGCTGTCCTGGAACTCTCTCTATAGACCAGTCTGGCCTGGATCTCAGAGAAATCCACCTGCCTCTGCTTCAGGAGTATTGGGATTAAAGGCCTGCCCTGCGCCACCATCACCAGGCAATTTAAAGCTTTTAATTGGCTTGATCAACACGGTGGTCCATAACTATCTTATGTCAATCCTTTCAGTTCACGGTTTATTCCAACATCCCTGAATCCTGCTGAGGTGTTCTTCTCAAAGACCTCTACTCAGGTAAAGACTCCACTACTGAAGAGACAGAGAGACGTGCACATAGTTAGGGGAGGAAAAAGGGCAGTAGGAAGCTTAATGTTACAGTTGGGCATGTGCTGGAAAGAGGTTGCAATTGTTAAGATAAATACTATTAACAAAAGTCCTCAGGGACTGGAGAGATGGCTTAGCGGTTAAGAGCACCAGCTGCTCTTCCAGAAGGCCCAGGTTCAATCCCCAGCACCCACATGGCAGTTCACAACCAGGTATCAGTTCCAGAGAGCCGACATCCTCACACAGACATACATGCAGGCAAAACACCAATGCACAGAAAATAAAAATAAATAAATTAATAAAAAATAAGAGGCCTCTTCTCCACCTCACAGTACCAAAAGGAGCTCTGCTAGGGGCTAAGGGAGAAAAGCTCTACCTCGCTGCAGTGCCTATGAACCACAGTAAGTATAGAATGGCAAGACATCCTGAACGATTCAATAGTGATCCTAGATCCTGGGGATGGAGAGAGACAGAATGATCTGAATACAGTATTCATATATGAAAATCTCAAAAAAAAAACCAAATAAACTTAGAAAAAAGATGAGCCCTCCTGTTCTGCGCTGGAACATTGGAAAGAGTACCCTCAGGTCAAGAACCTACAGAGCTGACCTTCCAGTGTGTGCAGGGAGAAAAGCCCACAGGGTTGCTGGCTCCTAGAATGTACAGAAATTGCTTCAAAGTCCAGTGGTGGGGGTGCCGCACGCCTTTAATCCCAGCACTTGGTAGGCAGAGGCAGGGAGATCTCAGAGTTCAAGGCCATCCTGGTCTGCCAGGACTGTTACACAGAGAAACACTGTCTCAAAAGAAAAGAAAAGAGGAAAGGAAAGGAAAGAAAGAAAAAGAAAAGAGAGAGAAGAAAGGAGAGAGAGAGAAAAGGAAGGAAGGAAGGAAGGAAGGAAGGAAGGAAGGAA
>LOJH01016325.1:11223-22481 GCA_001685095.1 Ellobius talpinus
GGAAGGAAGGAAGGAAGGAAGGAAGGAAGGAAGGAAGGAAGGAAAAAAAAGAAAGAAATTGCCTCAAATGTGCTTCAAGGAGGGAAGAGCCCACTCCAAGCTGGCAGCCAAACTTGGAAGTGCCATCAAGCTGTACTGGTTTTGGAAGCATGAAGTCAAGATTGAGAGCTTCCAGGAGGCTTCCTCTTAATTTTCAGAGAGCTGCTGAGGCCAGGCACCATGTGAGAGGGGAATCCCTGCGAGGTCATGATGGGCCATTGTTGGAAATTGTGTAAGTGAAGCCTGGGATGCCAGAGGTGTGGTAACACAACAGCGAAAAGTAACACACCACAAACACCGAAGCAAAGCCCTCTTCCTTCTGTTCTCTCCCCACTTCATTTTAAAACTTGTCTTTCCATTCTGTCTTAGGATATAAATTGATTTTCACTTCTTTCACTCAATAATTTTTTTCTCATAGGCACAAATCAGAATCATACTGTCCTTTTGCGAACTGAAACTCCTAAAGGAAAGCTAGCCCTGCGTTAAACATTCCACAAGGTTGGTTGAATCATTTGGAGCCCTTGACTATGGAGAGTTGGAATGATACAGATTTCAGAGCCAAAGTATCTTTGGCTATTTTTAGCCTCATGAATAGTTACTCATTGCCTGCCTCTGTAATTGATTGACAGTGGGCATAAGTGATTCCGTGTAGCCACCCACCACCTCTGGCTCTTTACAACCTTTCCACCCTTTCTACCTTCATATGCAGGAGAAACATACAATCATATATTAACTACTGCCATGTTGATGAAGGGCATAGTCCCTACCTAAAATGGACCACAGGACTCTTTTCCTATTCTATCTGTTGGCTGAAGAGACCAGATATTGGCTTCTCTGTAAGAGGAGTTGTTTAGAGTCCCTAAATTATATGGAGTTTAGTTTGAAATTTGAATTACATATCTTAAAAGCAAGTCACAGTTTTATAAGATTAAAATACAAGGTTTAGCCAGGCAGTGGTGGCGCATGCCTTTAGTCCTAGCACTCAGGAGGCAGAAACAGGCAGATGGATCTCTGTGAGTTTGAGGCCAGCCTGGTCTACAGACAGGCTCCAAAGCTACACAGAGAAATCCAGTCTCAAAAAATAAAATAAAATACATGGTTTAAGCAAGATCACAGTCCCTCTGGTATTCCCAAAGATTTCTGGGGAGAGGGTTGGATTGTGGTAGAAGAACAGACTAGAGTAAGCTACATCCAAGATTAACATATTAAAGAAACCAATGGCCTAGAAAGACTGAAAACCCTTCCCTATCTGAGCTTCATAACAGCATTCTCAAGAAAAGTCCAAAATATATAACCATGAGTGGGGTGAGTCATGTAATCTGGGGGTAAGGGTGTTTAACATCAAGTCACCAGACTGCTTTCATTGTAAGGTGTCTTTTCCTTAATAAACTGTGTTTCTATTTTTAACCATGTGTCCTTGATCTAATTCTTTGCTGTGGTCCTTAAAAGAGATTGGATGCTTCAGCAGGTGGCCTGGGATTCAGATCCATGCCCGTCATAATGTTCCATTATACAGTCATCCCTAGAAGGTGTTAAGCGAGGATCTGAACACACCACAGCAGAATAATACCTACCCCAGCTCCCATGAGCCAACAATTTATTAGTGAGGAAGAGCTGAAGCGCCACATGGTAGTCAAGGCAACCAGCCATGGGACTATTTAATGCTACTGGCTGCCACTGTGTGGGAGCTGGACTTTGAGGGAAAAGTCTGGGTCTTGGCCAAGTGGAAGGGACAGGAGAAGCGAGTACGCACAACAAGTTGGCACAGATACCTGAACCTACAGGAAGGACAGCTGTAAGGATTGCAAGGGAGACAAGGTGGGTTGGGGAACATGTAAACACTGACTCATGAATCTGTCACATGGGAGATTGGTAAGACTTGTGACGCTGCCCTTGCTCCACCCAACTGTGCAATGGTGACCTGAGTCATGAACTAAGAGCTGGCATAGTTACTAAGCACAGAACAAATAGTGCTTCCAGAACTTTGACCAAAGTCCTTTTTTTTTTTGGGAGACAGGGTCTTTCTGTTATATAGCTCTGGCTGTCCAGGAACTCACTACATAGATCAAGTTGGCCTAGAGGCCTAGAACTGCCAGAGAGACCCACCTGCCTCTGCCTCCAGAGTGCTGGGATTTAAGATATGTGCCTGACGTGATGAAGATTTTGTTTTTAAGAATAGTGGGTTGGGGGCTGGAGAGATGGCTCAGAGGTTAAGAGTACTGGCTGCTCTTCCAGAGNGGCTCACAACCATCTGTACTGAGATCTGGCACCCTCCTCTGGTGTGCGGGCATAAATGGAGGCAGAATGTTGTATACATAATAAATAAATTAAAAAAAAGAATAGTGGGTTGGGGATGTAGCTCAGTTTATAAAATGCTTGCTTAGCGTACATGAAGCGCTGGATTTAAATTCACATGAACACTGGTGACATCAACGCTAACCAACAGGTACATGCCAACCTCATTGCCGTGTCCTTCCTTCTTCACGTGCTTTATGTTAGTTACCTAGTCAGCCCCGGTGTGCCCACAAAGTAGCCCTGTTTCTGAGGAGCACCATCACTCACCCCTGGCCCTCCTATGGCTTCCTGACAGTGTTCGTCCACAACTTTGCTGTCCAAAGTTTAAAGTCAGGGGTTTTAAAGACCATCCAGTGATTCCGATAACATGAAAAAAAAGTGCTTGTAATTTAAAAACTGATACAAAAGAGAAAGATGCCATTGCAATAGAACTTGCGTGAGGGGTTTCTTATTGGGGAAAGGGAACGTAAAAGGGGGAAGGGGGAGGGGAGGAGACTGACCTCTAGAGACAGGAACAGCAGAAGAGAGAGGCTTCTAGGTTTTTAGAAAGAAAAAAGAAGAAGAGAGAGGCAGGGGGTGGAGAGACAGAGAGACAGGAAGAGAAACAGAAAGAGAAAGAGAGAAAAAGAAAGAGATGGTGAGGTGGGCAAGGCTCACCTTTTAAAAGAGAACGTAGTGAATGTGTACAGGAGGTGCTCTTAGTGGCTACAGCTGAGGATGTGTCCTGTCAGGACCCTAAAGGCAGGCCAGTAGAGACGCCTGAATGCTAACAGTACTGAGGGATGAGACTCCTGTAAAACAAGGATGCAAGCCAAAGGAAAATAAAGTTCCAGTGCTGTTTGTTAGGGCTATCTACACCCTGCAGGAAAACTACTCTGAATTTGATACTATGGCACTACCTGGGCAGTGTGTGGTCCTTGGGTGTTGTCTTTAGAATCCTTGGGGCACTGCAGAACTACCTTAAGTCTTGTGGGGTACATCAGGTAAGCTCTTCCCTCAGTGCTGGTCTTGGCAGTCTACTCCAAGACACCTGCTGGGTCAATTTAGTGTCTATTCCATCAGGAGTCTCTGCCTTCTTACTGATCTGAGCTCTGGAAAATTCTGGAATGGCTCCTTCCTCTCCAGGCAACAGCAAGCCTTTACCAGCTTCTCCCTCAGTAGTGAGACTTGTGCGGGGACCTGGCTGAGCACTCTCCTTGTGCTGGGAACAGCTGTCGTTTTATCTTCTCCTTTAGCATGAATCCAAGATTATTTCCTCTTTCTCGGTATTGCACCTGTATCTTTCTTTTCAGGCTAATATTTTATAGAAATCCAGAAGATAGCTAAGGGTCAGTGAGATCAGCTTTTAGAAGCCCCAACACGGCGGGCATGGGCAGCAGAGGGACAGCAAGCTTGTAGACAAGCTGTAGACATTGTTAGGGTTGGACAAGTGGACAATTCATAGGCCTCTGAATAGAAGCCTGCAGCCTATATTCTAATATCCACTTCCAACTCTGTTTAGGACAAAACACAGCAGAACTGAAATATGAACCAGGTGCCTTCAGCTCGCAGTCAGTGGGCAGGATCAACAGGCACGGAGAAGCGAAACTGTCTCCAGAGAACAATCACTCAAGACTTTTAACTGGCTATAGCATATGTCCAATATCTGCTTCTCCTTAGCAAGGACAAACACAGCCATGTCTTAGGCTTGGCAAAATCACATTTCTGTCTATCTGGGCATGTTTTATTATTTCTGTATTAATTTTTTTCATACAATACTTTTTGATCATTTCCCCCACCCCCAACTGTTGTCTTTAGCAATATGGCCTTACTATCAGGCTGTAAGGAGCAACTGATAGCCTTGGCAACAGCCTGTGATGTTTAGGGGTTCCTATGGGATGACTTGGTCAGTGATTCAACAATGTACAACCCATTTCTGGCACTGGAGGGTTTTTTGTTTTGTTTGTTTTGGGGTTTTTTGGTTTTTCAAGACAGGGTTTCTCTGTGTTACTTTGTTGTCTGCCTTGAAACTAACTCTTGTAGACCAGGCTGGCCTCAAACTCATAGACATCCTCCTGCCTCTGCCTCCCGAGTGCTGGGATTAAAGGCATGTGTCACCACCATGCCTTGGCATGGGAGGCTTTACTAGGTGGCATAAGATGTCTAATTGGGGCATTGTCTCCCTTACTATTGGTGACTCCATTTAAATTTCTTTCATATACATAAATATATATGTTTGTATATAATAGGAAGCTTCTCCAGTAGCAGGTTTCCATATGGATTTTCAAATTGCCTTTAGTGTTGGTTGCCCCCCATAATCTCTCCTTTACCCCTTCTTTCCATTCCCCGCCCCTATTTACTTCTCCTATTCTAGTTTCCTCTTTATCTCTCCACAGCACTATATTCTGTTTCCTCTTCTTTAGGGAATCCTCTCCTTTCCCTTGATCATGGTAGGTAACATTTTTGATGTGCTCTTGCGTTTGTTTGCAAGTGTTTTATTGATAATTTTTGTTCATCAGGGATATTGGTCTATAGTTTTCTTTTTTTGTTGGGTCTTTGTGTTTGTGTCTTTGGTATCACAGTAATAGTGACTTCATTAAAAAGAATTAGGAGATATTACTTCTGTTCCTATTTTGTGAAATAATTTGAGGACTATTGGTGTTAAGGTCTTCTTTGAAGGTCTGGTAGAGTTCTGTGTTGAATCCAACTAGCTCTGGCCTTTTATATTTGGGAAATTTTTAATTGTTTCTTCTATTTCACTAGGGGTTATGGTCACTTAAAATACTTATCTTGATCTTGATTTAATCTTGGTAGGTCATATATTTATCTATTTCTTTCATGTTTTCTAGTTTGGTGAAATTCAGTTTCTGATTTTCCTCAGGGTCTGTTATAATGTTCCCCCTTTCCTCTCTAATTTTATTAATTTAGATCTCTTTGTCTTATGGTTAATTTGGCAAAGGGTTTGTCAGTCTTATTGATTTTCTCAAAGAACTCAGTCTTCTTTTTTGATTCTTTGTATTTTTTGTTTGCTTATTTATAGTTCATTGATTTCATCACTAAATTTTATTATTTCTTTATATCTACACTTTTTGTATATTATTTCTTGTTCTAGAGTTTTCAAGTTGAGCAGCTAGTTTTTTATGCAGACTCTAAGTCCTATGAACTTGCCTCGTAGAATTGTGTCTTATAGGTCTGGATAGTTTATTTCATTCCATTATAAAGAGATTTTAATTTTGTTCTTGATTTCTATCTTGGCCCAAACTTCATTCATTAGTGAGTTATTCAATTTCCATGAGTTTTTAAGCTTTTGGTTGGTTCTGTTGTTGTTAATATCCAGCTTTAATCCATGGTGGTCAGATAGGAATCGGGGTGTTATTTTGATTTTCTAATGTCTTTTGAGACTTGCTCTGTGTCTTAATATGTAGTCAATTTTGGAAAAACTTCCATGAGCTCCTGAGAAGAAAGTGTATTCTTTAGTGTTGGGGTGGAATGTTCTGTATATGTCACCTAGGTCCATTTGATTTATGACATTAATTCCAGAATTTCTCTGTTTAGCTTCCATTTGAGTGAATTATCTGTTGGTGAGGATGGGATATTGAATTCACCAGCTATCCCTGTGTGAGGGTCATTATGTGATTTTAGCTACAGTAAATGTTTATTTTATGAACTTTGGTGTCCTTGTGTTTGGTGCATAAATATTTAGAATTTTAATAAATTCTTGGTGAATTTTTCCTTTAATGAGTGAGTAACATCTTTCCTTACCTTTTTCTAATTAGGTTGGGTTTGAAGTGTATTTTTCCAGATATTTTGATAGTTATACCTGCTTGCTTCTTGGGTTCATTTTCCTGAAGTATTTTTTCCAATTTATACCCAGAAGTGATGTCTATCCTTGATGGTGAGGTGTGTTTCTTGCATGCAGCAGAAAGATGATCCTGTTTACTAATTCTTGTCTTTTTACTGAGGAATTGAGACCACTAATATTGATAGGTATTAATGAGCAGTGTTTACTGATATCTGTTGTTTCGTTGTGGTGCTGTGTTTCCCATTTGCCCCTCTTTTGATTTACTGTTCTACATTATTTATTCCTCATATCCTCTTATGCGATGTTAACTTCTTCAAACTGAAATCCTGTTGCCTTCTGCAGAGCTGGGTTGGTAGACAGAAATTGCTTAAACTTGACTTTCTTGTGGAATGCTTTTCTTTCAGTGTTGATTGTGATTGATAGTTTTGTTGAGTGTGGTAGTTTGGGCTAGTATCTGTGATCTCTAAGACTTTCAGAATCTTAGTTGAAAATTGATGTGCTGTTCTAATGTGCCTGCCTTTATGTGTGACTTGGTCTTTTTCTCTTGCAGCTTATACTATCCTTTCTTTGTTCTGTTCATTTAGTGTTTTGATTACCGTGTGTCATGAGGAATTTCTTTTCTGCTCCTTCTATCTGGTGTTCTGTATGCTTTTTGTACCTTAATAGGCACCTCTTCTTTTAGATTAGGAAATTTTCTTCTTATGATTTTGTTAAAGTTATTTTCTGTGCCTTTGACCTGGATTTCTTCTCTTTCCTCCATACCTATTTAATTGTAGATTTGGACTTTTCATAGTGTCCCAGACTTTCTGAATATTTTGTGCCTGAATTATTTTAGATTTAACATATTCATTGACTGAATAACTGTTTCTTCTACCTTGTCTTCAATGCCTGAGACTCTTTCTCCTCTATTTTGTAGTCTGTTGGTGAGGCTTACTTCTGAAATTTCTCTTTGGCCTCCTAAAATTTCCATTTTCAGTTTTATTTCAGGTGGGGTTTTCTTTAGTGGTTCTATTTCTTTGGTAAATTCTACTTTCGTGTCTTGAAATGCTTTCACTATTTCATTCAATTCTTTGTGTTTTCACAGTCTTTAGTAAGGCATTTATTCATAACCTCTTTTAGGTATTTTACCATATTCCTAACTATTTTGAAATCCTTGTCTTCTGCTTCAGCTAAATTGCTTTTCTCAGGGCCTATTCCAATAATGTTGCTTCTGGAACTTGGCTTCTAGAAGAGGCATATTGTCTTGGCTGTTCATATTTATGCTTTTGTGTTGAGATCTGTAGTTATTATGTGTGAGGTAGTTCTTGGTGTGGATATCTGGTCTTGTCTTTCTCGTGTGGATGTACATACCATTCTTTGGTTGCTGTTTTCTACTCTGGATCTCAGACAAGTGTGACGTCTGTAGTGTCCCTGGTAGAGCATATTTCTGTGGGTCAGGAGGTAACAAAGGAATGTTGAATGTTTATAGGCCAGGAGGAAAGTCTGATGGAGGCACAAAGAAAGACCTAGTGAGTCCTTGGGTCCACACCAAGAGGTGGAACCTTCAGGGAATGGAAGTAGGTGGGAGGAGGGACAAGACTTCCTCCATTTTAGTTCAGTAAACTTAATTTTTTACCAAATACTCTCCCCTCCTACTTTTAGCTTCTGTAATTCTAATTCAAATGTGTAATCATGAATTCTATCTGAAGAAGACAGAGGACTGTATGGGCAAGTTTATGGTTAGGGGACATGGTTTTTACATGTGTATCTGGTATGAGACATTTACTAAATCATGGCTGACGCCTGACATCCTGGGACTATGAGTCATCTAATAATGGTTGACACTAGGTGTCTGGGAAACTGTAAAAGTTAGCAGTGATATAATCTCTTGTATAACTATTCCTGGAAAAAATGCCTCTTTTGTGTGTAATTGCTCTTAATAAATACAGACTTAGGATCAGAGGTCAGTGCCTTTACCTTTATCTTTTGGTTTTTCAAGCAACCTGTGTAAACCTGTTTGTGCCTACCTGTGGCTTCTGTGCCAGTACCCACCTGCGTGCAGCCTGTAGGCCTGAATGTCTGCCAGAATGTCTGCCTACCTAGTGGCCTATGTACCGGTAAATAAAGTATGCCTTATCTGCCAGAGACTGCTCACACTCTTCTTAATCTCTTGGCCTCCTATGACCCTCCTCCATTCTGACATCAGAGATTGGACCTCATACCATTCATATGACATGAGTTATACTCTTATGAGTTATCCCATTGCTAAATGTCTCTGGGCAATGATAAAGTATTTTCCAAGAGAAAGTGATAACATCCAAAAGCAGTACCTCCATATGCTCACTTTCTCTCCTATACCTAAAATTTTATCCAATTTAACCAACATTTGCAACTCTTCTGATGGAGATCAGTTCAGATTGGGACCATGTAACAGTGGCATAGAGGTAAAGGTTGTTGGTTTTGTTCTCTAGAAGCTATTTGTCTACTAAGGGAAAAAGAAAGATAGCAAGGGGGCCTGGTAGTAGCATATTGGTCAGGCATAGATGATGCACTGGGTTTGATCCCCAGCACCGCGAAACAGGTAACATGGACAATACTACATCCTCCCTCCCTCCCTCCCTCCCTTCCCTTTCCCTCCCCTCTCCTCTCTTCTTCCTCACCCCTTCCCTTTCCTTCCTTCATTTCCTTTTCCTCCTTCTCTTCCTTCTCTCCCTTTCTCCCTTCCCCTCTCCTCTCTTTTGTGCTAAGGATAGAACCTAGAGTCTACATACATTCTGGGTGCTAAGTATTTCTGTTCTAGCCCAGATCTAAGATGATGCTACTAGCTCTCACCTAGCATGTTCCTGGCACCTGTGGTAAAGAAAGCTTCAGGTGCAGAGAAATCTCAGAGACTCTGAGGGCGAGTCATGAGTTCAACTTCAAACACCTGGTGGGGATGGAGCTTGGCTTGCTCACCACCGACGGATCACTCCAGTGGCCATGAGAGCCACTCGGAGTGGCAGGGAAAGAGTTTTTGGCAACCCACCCCCATTTGTTCCCTGTGTTCCTGAAGATTCAGTAACCAGGAAGTACTGAACCTCACCCTGGTGATTATCTCTCCTTAGAAGAATTTGGGTTTTATTCTCTTATCTCAGTTGTGGGTTCCTTGCCAATCAGGCAGAAGGCAGCTCTGTAGGTTTATCATTGTTCTCCTTTAGACATCAAAGCCACCAGTGTGGCTCCACTGCATTGAAAGCAAAGGCTCTAGGTCTCTCCCAGGACTGAAGAACTAGGGTGAAGCGTATGTGTAAGAGTGATAGGAAATGTTAGATAATAACGCTTAATTAACGGTTACTGAATGGTCTGAGGTTCAAGTCAAAGACTCAGTCACGGCCGTCTGTGAAGTACTGAGAAGGAAATGTCTCTTAAGTAACACTTTTTAGAGAATTGTAGGCTAATAGTCCACACATGGAGACGTGGTGCAGCGTGAGCGCACAACCCAATGATTAACCAGCATGGCTGGGCTAGGCTCAGCTGAGTTGATTCTGAGGGTAGGGTGTGGTCAGCTGGTCTTGACTCACCCTGGGTCTTTGCAAGGTTCAGGTTTCTTCCCTGCTCCTGACCCCAGCAGAGCCTTCTGATGCTCGGCTGGAGCTGCTTATCATCTGGGACTGGTCTAGTCTAGAACGGAGTTCAGAAGTTGCTTTGCAAATCCTGCTAGCCTCCTGAGATGGGACGGACGCTGCTACCTCCAGTAAGCTCTTGGGTCTTGTGTTCTGGTCCCCTTCTGGTGACTTCTCTTGTTCTCTGATTGGGTCTAAGTACAGAGATTAGGAGAGATGAGCAGCTGCAAGGAGAATCTACCGGGGAAAATGGAGCTCTGGATTCAGGGCCTGCTCTACACAGCCCTGTTTCTGTGTCCTACTCTAAGCATCCCATGAACTGGTGTCTGGTCTTCAGATCTGCTGCCAAAATGCAAATCCACCTTCTGCCTTGTTTAATGTTCTGATCAGGCGTGGACGAAATACAGAAGCAGAAATACGACCATATGTCATTCTATGATTCCATCTAACCATTGTACAGAGAGAGAGCAAATCCGTCAGGACAGTAAAAGGGACATCGAAGCCTAGAGAGAGGAGGTGGGGGTGGGGAGGTAAGGGTGAGGGCTTGGAGAGGTAGTGGTAGGGGGTGGAGTCACAGCAACATAGCAGAGAGTACCTTCTTGGCATGATAAAATGTTCTAAATTACTTTAGTGATGTACAGCTTCATATGTAGATTTTAAATAACTGAATTGTAAATCTTTTTTAAAGGAAGAGTTTTGTGGCATGGAGATTTTTTTTTATTTTATGTGCACTGGTGCTTTGCCTGCATGTATGCCTGTGTGATGATGCCAGATCCCCTGGAACTGGAGTTATAGAGGCTGTGAACTGCCTTGTGAGTGCTGGAAATTGAACCCGGGTCCTCTGGAAGAGCATCCAGGGCTCTTAACCACTGAGTCATCTCTCCAGCTGGGATGGGGATTTTAAAACAATAAAAAATAAATATGAGACCAGTCTGTGGTGGCGCATGCCTTTAATGCTGGCACTCAGGAGGCAAAGGCAGGCAGATCTGCATTCAAGGTCATCCTGGTCCACAGAGCGAATTCCTGGACAGCTAGGCATACACAGAGAAACCCTGTCACAAAAAGAAAGAATAATAGCAAAACAGAAAATTTTGAGGCCCAAAGACCTCATATCTCTCTCATTATTAGGAAAATTCCTGGATTTTGTTTGTTTATTTTAGGCATGTATGGTGGAAAACTTTAATACTCAATAGATAATATTATTCTCTTTATAGTGTCATTTTCCCCCCTTTTGTGAATTAGCAAGCAGGCTTCTAGGAAGCAGCTAATGGACTGCATGAATTAATTTACCATGGAGCTGCATTTGGCGCTTGTCACATTCGGCTACTGTCATTTAGTCACAAGCCCCCTCAGCTGTGTGGTCTTGCTCTCAGCAGTTGGTATTTAGCAGGTGTCCATATGGGGGGCGACTTATATTTTTGTTAAGAAAGACAGAAAAACAGCAAAGATTTTTTTTTTCCCTCGGCCTGTGGAGAGGAAGCTGATGATGGTAACTAAAGTGTGTGAGGGTGTGTGTGTGTGTGTGTCTGGGGTGGGGTGGGGATGGTGTATGCTTTGAGGAA
>LOJH01016326.1:0-15016 GCA_001685095.1 Ellobius talpinus
GTTTTATTAAAATACATGATTGACAGAATACAGACAATTCTCCCGCAACATCCCATGGTTTGAAAAGATTGGAATGACAATCCCCAGGAAGATTCCAGTTCCCTGCTGATATCCATCTTTATTTTAGGGGTGATGTGGAAAGTAGGGCACCTCACAGATCTCTGTACCCGTCATCATCTAAGACAAGACTTGCCATTGGCCTTCTGGACCTAACATGGACAAATGGTCTTTCCCTGAATTGCTTATGGAGTACCGTATTCAAATTCAAAGAGGCAAAGGGTTGCTGGGCAACTAAATACTGAATTAGAGAGTTTCTTGGCTCTTTCACAGTTCCTACGGGGACATACCTCCCATGTTAATCCATGGCCTGTTTCCATATGGCAGAACTCATCTTTTGGCCCTCTCCCAAAGATAACAGGCATCTTGATGTCTAGACTTGTGGTTTCCAAACACTAACATTTCCTGAAGACTTGTTATAAGGTAGACTCTGTGTCATCCAGTTTCGGGGCCTCAGAGTCTGTCTCTCACAGCCTATGTTGCCAATGCTGCTGTCTGCAGACTGTACTTCAGTGGTAGAGTCTAAACACAAGAAAATTAGGACCATGCAGAGGCCAAGTTTTATCTTCCTGTTCTGAGAGACATTTTAATCTTTGCTTCAGAGGCTAAAACTAATACCACAAGAGCTGTACAAGGTAGAACGGAGCCCTTCTAGAGACCCTCAAACACAGCACAGTGTTCCTCCCTGTCCTGAACCAGCAGGGCCCAGAGTACAGGTGACATCAGTGGACTCTGGTGGCAGTGGGTCTCAGCTCAGTGCCAACTCAGGCCTACAGAGATTCCACAGCTCCTGATATGAAGCAAAGGCCTGGTGGGTTCTGTNGTTCTGTTCCATTCTTCAACTTGGAGAAGGTACCTATACTGCTTAAACTTACCCTGGATAAGCTTGAGGGGGCAGACCTATCAAGACAACCAAGCAAGTCACTGCTACCTCATCTATGACCAGACAGTGATTTAATGTATAGTAATAATAATAATAATAATAATAGTAATAATTAATAATGAAGATCCCTGTTCTAGGTTCATGAAATTGGTTTTTCCCAGGATTCATTGTGTTCTACAATGAAAATGATTAAGTCTATGTTGACATCATCCCCAAATCTTCAGGGTTTCTGCATACAAAATGTTCAAGTTGGTCTAAAAGTTATTAGTATGCATTGCAAAATCCTAGAGATCTTTTAATTCAATTTGGTTTCTAGAAATAATTTCTTTTTTATTATTTTATTACTTTAAAAAATTACCAATCCAAATTCCCACTCCCTTCCTAAGAAAAATTCAAAAAAAATCACATGAGGATTTATGCCCAAAAATATTCATTGTAGCATTTATTTGAGATAAAACTAGAAAAAAAAACCTTGACTACTCAGCTATATAGAAGGGGGCAGTTATTTCTGAAACAGTTTGATTTTGTTTTTTAAGTTTCATTACATGTATTCATTTTATTTGTGTGTGTATGTGTGTAAGAGAGAAAGACAGAGTCTGTGTGTGTATGTATGTGTGTGTGTGAGAGAGAGAGAGTGTGTGTATGTGTGCGCACGCTTGCGCACACCTGCACATATAAGAGTATACACGTGGAGGTCAGAGGACAACATGAGTCAGTTCTTGCCTTCCACTGAAGGAATCCTGGCAAAGTTCAGGTTGTCAGGCTTAGCAGCAACTTCTTTACTCTCTGAGCCATCCTGCTGGCCTCTATGGGAGGTCTGAAAGACAGTGCCTTACCAGACTTTTGACGATATAAAATATGTGAAGTCTAAGTTAAGAGAACGAGTCAAAGCCATGCAATCCCAATTACATGCATTAGTGTGTTGGTGTCTCCTGACAGGAGAGACACTGGAACGAACCAGCCTGAGGATTAGGAGGATGTTTATCTTCTTCCCTTATACTTTTCTGCATTTCCAAAGCATGTTATCATAAATGTACTTGTTGGGATAAACAAAGAAATTAGTTAATTTTACTTGCTGGGTTAATTTACTTAGTACTCATAAAATTATACATTAATTGTACCTATGACACTTAACTTTAGCCAAAAATATAATAAAAGCATTAGAACTCTGCTTTTTTTCTGAGACAAAGTTTTTAGTTTTCTCTGTGTAGCCCTGGCTGTCTTGGAACTTGCTCTGTAGACCAGGCTGGCCTCAAACTCAGAGATCCACCTGCCTCTGCCTCCCAAGTGCTGAGATTAAAGGTGTGGACCATTGCCACCAGGCTGAAATGTGATTTTAAAATACTTTTTTTTAAGTTTAGGGCTAGCAAAATGGCGGCACTTACCACCAAACCTTACAACCTGAGTCCTGTCTCAAGGACCCGGGAGGTGGAAGGAGAGAACAGAGTCCAGCAAATTGTCCTGTGCCCTCCACCTATACTCCATGGTATCTGGTGTGGTGTGAGTGAACACATGCACACACACACACACACTAAATAAATGTGAAAACACTATTGTCATAAACTTTTTCTGTGTCAAATCTTATTGGCTGTTTAAGACTTGTTACTAAATCTCTCCTCAGGAGTTGATATCTTCTGATTTGAGTACAAACATTCTGTCTCCATTGTTGGGTATTTCCTCATGAGTAGAGAAGGAAATATTTTGCATCCCAGCACACTATAAAGGGCTAGGGGACAAGTGTACCACTCTCCCATGGTCTGTGACTCGCTGAAATTTGCCAAATGTATCCTTTCTGTGCCTATAAAGTGGGAGGATGAAATCTGCCTTCCGGAGGTTTCTGAGGATTGGAGATAGAAGTGCCTGATGTGAGAGCTGATGCGCGAAAGGCATCTGGTAAACCACATCCACGGCCATTGCCTCCGTGCCGACTGACTGTAACAGAACCCTGAAGAGTAACCCCCTGTTCTCAAAATCCATGTGTAGCACACCAGGACTCCCCTAGAGCTTCCCGACTCCTACCAATGATCTAACTAAAGCCCTCAGCAGTGATAGAAGATGGGGTCAGATTACACACAGCCCACAGTCAACAGCACAGATCTTTACAGGAAGGACAGCAGAGGGGTGTGTATCTGTGCCATGTTCACACACCCATTTCTCCTAGGTTTACTGGACATGCCCAACAGAAGATGTGGACTCCTTTGAGATGGAATTCTATGAGCTCATTACCACCCCTCCTAACAATGTCCGAACAGAGCTCTGTGGACAAATCAGGGACATCATGCAGCAGAATCTGGAGCTGCACAACCTCACCCCCAACACGGAGTATTTGTTCAAGGTTAGAGCCATCAACGACAATGGTCCTGGGCAGTGGAGTGACATCTGCAAGGTACTATTCATTTCTTAGGTAGAGTTTTTTTTATTACTTGGGTTTCTTGATTCTTAAAAATTATTAGAGGGGCCCATGCATGCACACATGCACACACATGCATGTCATGGTGTGCACATGGATGCCATAGAAGGACAACTTGCAAAAGTCAGTTTCAACTTCTCTCACGTGGGTTCTGGGGATCAAACTGAGGTCGTCTGGCTTATTGTCAAGAGTCTCTGCTAACAGAGCCATCTCTCTGTCCCTTCAAATGGGAATGCCTTGATAGAGTTCAGAATTGGCTTAAAGATCGTCAGAGACAACAGAGAATTCTGCCTTTTAGCCCAGAAAACTACTTAAGTCTCAGCCAGAGGCAGGGCTGCTGGTCTCCAACAACCTCTGCAGACTGAGCAAGCAGCCTGCAGGTCTGAAGATGGTAGGTTCTGCTGAGCCCAAAACCACTTGTTCTAGGCTTTATGTTAGAATACAGAAATTCAGAGTTAAAACCAACCTTAATCCTTATTCCCACCACAGTCAGGGGCTAGTAAACACACCATGGTTGTATGAGAAGAGGAGTAATTACTGTCTGAAAAACAAACACCCTACAAAGACGAGGTGTGAAATTTAGCAAAGAGCCAGGACAACCAGTTAAATCAGAATTTCTCGCAGACAGCAAATAAAACTTGTGGTACAAGTACACTCCATGTAATATTTAAGACATATTTATACTAAAATTATTTTTGGTTCATCTGGGAGTTAAAAAAACAGACACTGAAAAATTCAGGTGAGCTCCATAAAGCAAGGAAACAAACTATTCTTCTTTGCATTGGAGAGCTGATTCTTCTTCAGGTTCCCAAGTGACGCACACTCATGAATGTCATTGGATTGATATTAAGAATATCAGGACTGCCAAGAGCTCTCTTACTATGTAACTGTGGAGATGTTCTTTGGAATCTGAATAAGTCTTAAAGGCTCTTTAAACAGTAAAAAGGATGTGTCTATTCAGTTAGGGTTTAGAAGAAGACTTACAGCCTCAAGAGACTTCTAAGATACATCTAGAAGGCACATGTCTGTCTGATTTGATGTCCACGCAAACTAGGAAGTTATCATCCTCTCCTCCTTTTCCCTCCCCTCACTTTCCCTTTCCTCTCCTCCCCACCCTTTCCTCCCTTCCTTTCCTCTCTCCTCCCTGCCTCTCACCTCTGCTTCCTTCTTACTCTCTTCTTCCATCATCCCCTCTCTTCCCCTCCTCTCTCCTCCCCTCCCCTCCATTCTCTTCTCCTTCTCTCTTGTCTGCTTCTCTCTGAATCTGCCTGATTTTTGGTCACCCCTCAGTTTCTGCACCCCTAAATCCAGCTTCCATGTAGTTTTGGATGATTTCAATCCCTGCTCAGTTGAGATCAGTACCCAACAGTCTGGTTAATCACACTTTAGCTACTTGGTCAATGTTTGAGGGAAAGAATCGGATTGGTCATTGTCTCTAATAATGATGGAGAATGGGAAATAAGGGCGGGGCAGGTGTATGCTGCCTACAGAGAGGGACTGTCCCCATCACCTCCTGCTGATATGCCTTGCTCCCCTTCCCACAGAGGTCAGACACATGCCCAGGAAGTATGATGAGGACGCCTGCCTGGCGGCTCTTCAGCTGTTCCTCAGCCAGCCTTGCCACCTGTTGGTCTGTCGCCATGGAGACCTTCTCACTCCAGAGCCCCAGAGCCTCACACCCATTACTACAAACTGTACTCTATACTCCTGACTATGGGTTTTTCCTTTAATCTTATTCTATCTGCCTTCTCAGCCTTTTAGAATCCCTCGAAAATTTCTTGCCCATGAAGGGCACTCAGTAGTTATTAATTTTTTTAATGAATCATCTGTCATCTCTAGGAGTGAGGATTGGGGATGGAGAGAGAAATCGAGGACTGTCATCCATCTGCCATCTTACCCTCTGGAGTCTCTTCATCTCTCTCACACTGTGACCTCATTGCAAACAAAATTCTTGCCTAATTCATCTTTCCTTCTGCTACGGTGCTTACCAAAGCAGTTTATCTACAGCAGCTTCTTAACGGTTATTGAACGAATACATGAGTAAAAATGTAACCAAACAAATGGATATATGAGTGAATGTCTAAATTAAGGAGTGAAGAAATAAATTGATAAATAAAATTAATAATCGCAAAGCATCATAAGATGCCGGAAAACGGAATGTTTTATACAGCCAGTCAAGGAATAGCATCTCCTTAAAATTGTCTTTATGCAATTAATTTGCCCTCGATGAAAGAGAGGGCAATGCATTCCTGTCTCTTTGCTTTTTCATACAATATCTAAATGAGCAGAACCCTAATTAATGAGGTTTTCTGGACGCTTCATTGTTATCCGACTCAAGGAGCTACGGTATAGATTTTTCCTTCAGACGTAATTCTTCTGCCCTTCTTTGTGGTTCTATTAGAATTCCAGAGGAAACACTGGCTTCCTTAACACTTGTCATGATTTGCATAAGTAAAGGCTTCAACAGCAAATGAAAATAAGATGGTGTGTTTGAATGACATTTATAAAGCTTCATAAAAGTAATGACTTTAGCTCTTTCCTATAAAATCGAAATTTTTTCCTTTGGCACTGGTGCTATGCATATTTCTGAAAGGTTTCATTTGAATGCTGCAAGGAGGTAGCATAATCATTTCTTATCCAAACCGCCATGCTTCCGTCATATGGACCTTTATAAAAGATGAGAAATAGAACCTTTTATATTTGATTTGCATAGCCTAAGACTTGTTGATTTTTTAAAAAGAAATTTTCTTTGGCACATAGTACAGTACGTGAAACAAGAAAATTAGTTACGCAACACTTTAAAGGTCCCATCTGAAGGTCAAATCTATGTCAGACACTGTATCTCCATTATCACTGATCCTCCCAGATACTCAGATTTTACCTCGAGAAGGAAGCTCAGCTGGAGGAAACAAAGGAGGTGGGGCTGAGTTGAACCTAGGTCTGTGCATATTCACAGCCAGAGCTCTAGCCAGTAGCCAGAGCTTCCCAGACCATAATCAACCATAAATAAGTCTAGGAGTGAGGCCAGTCCTGGAGGTGGAACACTTGGGGAGGAGCTATTAAAGCCTGAGAGTTGTTTATTTGATAGATCCATTGTTGTTTCTGGGACAGTTACATATTGAAAGGAGCCTTGGATTAGGGCTCATGTTCCTGAGTCCAATCCCAACACCACCAGCTGGCCAAACTCCATGACAATAGACACTGTATTGATTTTCCGGGTTCCTTATTGCTCATGGTCTCTACCTCGAAGCCTCTAACATCAAAGAGCCTAATAGTCATTTTGAAAGGACAGATAAATGTGTTTTTGCGCAGTTCCTGTGTCTGTTGGCCTCTGTTTCTCCTCCTGATCCTCCCGTGGTCCTCAGTGTACCCTGTCTACCCACTGACCACTTCCCATTCTTAGCTATCACCTCTTCCTCTTTCCACTGCCTCTCCACATGCTTTGCATCCTGATTAGCCTAACTGCACATCTCTGTGTGTGCTTCCTTTGGACTATGACAAATTAGCAGTTAAGCAGCACAACTCATCACATTTCTGCAGCTCCGAAGTCCAAAATGGTTCTCATTGGCTAAATCAAAGCCTTCAATGTCTGGATTCTCCTGTGGAGGGGTTTCCTTGCCTTTTCCTGGCTACTCACATTTCTTAACTCATACGCCTTTCCTCCTTCTTCAAGACATCAACTTCCAACCAGGTCCTTCTCCCACCACCAGATGACCTCCCTCATACTCCTTCCTGCCTCTACCTTCCCCTCCCCCTGAGGAGCCATTATAACACTGAGCCCATGATGATGGGAAAAATCTCCCATCCCCAAACAGCTCACTTAATTATCCTAAGGTCCCCTTTGCTGTGGAACGAGGGTTCAGACAAAGTTCAATGTGAGGGTTCATTGATCTGCCACTCTAATCTATAAATTGGATTACTAAATTACATCAGATTTAAAGGTAAAGTCTCGAGCTTGGCAATGCTCACTAAATGATGCTTTCCTGGGTCTTTAGAGCCCTTCAGAGAACACAGACACCCATGTCCCCAGGCGGTCTCAAAGTCCTTTCCCATCGGTCAGTCCCTCAGTTATCTACGTGCTCAAGAAGCCATTTTTGGTCACCCTGGGTCTCTGCAGGGCCCCCTCCTGAGCCCGTGAGGCAGCTGGGACTTGAACACAGAACAGGGCAGCCTGTCTGCCACGAAGTCCCGACCATTCCTCTCCGCAGGCTGTCATACATCTTCTTAAAGGTTGAGGTTGAAGGACAGCCCATGTGGCCAACACTGTATCACCTGCAGGACTGACACCTCCTCCCTAGATACCTACTCAGGGTCACGATCAGTGGCTCCAGGCCCTGAAGAACGGACACACTTTGCATTTCTCTGTGTCCTACAGCTTACTGTTTTTCAAAGAACCTGAAATGTACCTGTAAGTCAGTCTCCTGGTCCTTCTCTACCCGCCCTGCAGCCAGTGAAGCTTGACCCCTGGGAACAAGTATAACTCCATCTCAGGCTGAGTCTGGTTTGCTTTTGAACTTTGTGTACACAAGGTTTTATTGATATTATATCACTCAACCATCTGTACTGATTTTTGCAAGGACATTTCCTGATTTTTATGTTCTAGTTCGTGATATCTGTCCTAAGAAGGGTTTACTTGTATCTCTTTGCTTTTGTGTGTTCTTACAAGATATGTATTGCTATGTCACTAATCCACACAAGAGCGTTATGGTCATCGTTTCTCCCCTTACCTTTTTTTTCTAAACACTGTTTGAATGATCCATCTACATCAGTGGTTCTCAACCTTCCTAATGCTGTGACCCTTTAATACAGTTTCTCATGTCATGGTGACCCCCAACCATAAAATTATTTTTGTTGCTACTTCATAACTATAATTTGGCTACTGTTGCAAAATGTAAGGTAATATTGGTGCTTTTCTAAGGTCCTAGGTGACCCCTGTGAATGGGTCACCCGATCCCCAAAGGTGTCCCTACAGGTTGAGAGCTGCTGATCTACATCACTGTGGATATTTTGTCCCTGAATTGCTGATGCTAAGCCATCCATCCTAATGTGCATTTGTTTCTTGCATGTCACCGGTCTACTCCGTGTGGACACCCCATAATGCCATGACAGGCAGCATGTGACAGCTTGTGGGTGGAACGGAGGTATAAAATCTCTCTGATTTTTGTATGGGTCTGGGAGAGCTACAGTAACAAGTTGCTATAGCTCAGGGCTCCTTAGACAACTGGGAGTCTTTCCCACTGTGCTCCTGAGTGATCTTGGCCCATGCATCCCTAAAGTCTATACTCACTTCCTCCTGTAAGAATGAGTGCAGCTGGGCTAATGACCTCATGCTAACTTCATCGCCTCTTTAAAGGCCTTGTTCCAACAGAATGAGGTGCTGGAGATTAGGGTAACGATATGTGAATTCAGAGGGATACAATTCATCTAAGAAATGCACTATGACTGAAGTTTCTGAGGCATGGAATGGGGATATACTTCATTTGGCCACGCCCATGGCTATTTACGGAAGAAAAGAGGGCCCTTAAACCCTATGTTTTACATGCATCTATCAACATCTCTTCTGTTTTTCTCCCTGATAGCTACGCCATCTGACGTCATTCTCTACATTTCATTCCAAATGCTTTTTCCCTTCCAGGGTTCCTCCTGTAAGCACACCCTCCCTCTGCCACTTCTCTACTGCACATTCAAATGCTTTTTCCCTTCCAGGGTTCCTCCTGTAAGCACACCCTCCCTCTGCCACTTCTCTACTGCACACACCCCTCCATTGGTGAATCACTGGATGCCATATAGTCCAGATGACGCTTTTAGACACTGCTAATATTTCCAATCCTCTGACATTTGTCTATCACCTTTGCTCATATTGTACTCCACGAAGCAGCAGAAGGCTTGAACTTTGATATATTGAAGCCACAACTTTTCCCCTTTGGTTTGACCTTTTAGGGTGCTGTTTAAAAAGTTCTTGCCTTGATTTAGAGTGCAAAGATAATCTCCTACATATTCTTTTACTAAATTTGTAGTTTCGCTTTTCAAGTTCTTTGCATACAGAGTCTGCCTTTGAATGTAATGCCAAGAACAGCGGCGTCCCTCTCCACAGCTGAGCCCATTTACCGATGTTATCGCCCAGGACCGCCTTACCTCCACAGTGAGGGGTCAAGGTGCTACCGTGACCTTATATTCACTACCCATATATGTAGGGCTCATTTCTGAATCCCCTAGTATATCTCAGCATTATGCTTTCTGCTTTGACAAAAAAAAAAGCAGAAACACATGTAAGGTAAAGATAATACTGTGTATATGTTGACAGACCAGCCGTTGCTGGGCAAAAATGGAGACAATATACACATGTACCCTGATCAAGGTGAACTGAAAACTGTAAGCTGCACACAGAGCCACCGGGCAGTGAAAGCAGCTAAGGGTGATGTGAGTTATGGGGCTAGGAACCCGAAGAACGGAAGCCTCTAGGTTTTTGTCTCAAACTGGAGTGAAGACGTTCAAAGATAAGAGCCTCCACTTGTGCTGGTACCTCTCTGCTTTGGCTCTTAACGTCAGCTTTGTGCTGTTATGAGAAAGTGCCAGGCATCCCCATTACCTCTGTTTATTTTTAAAAACCTAAATTAGTTAACCTTGGAGGCTGATTTATTTATACAAACTTTGAAGGAACTCACTGTGCTTATTTTTCAAAATTCTTTTTTAAATCCAGACAGAATTTGATTAGAAAACCAGTGAACAATTAATTGGAAGGCAGTTGATATGTTTGCCGTATGTCTGAACATTTATGCAAACATTTACGAAGTTTTCTGGGGTCTTCAACCCCACGTCCCCGGGTAAACTATGTAGCTTCATGAGCTAAGGAACAGCATGACACCGTGTCATGTGTGCTAAATTTGTTATGATTTTAGATGCAGAATCACATAGTAAGCCAGTGGTTATACGAAAAGATAGATTTACTGATTTGCTTATTGGAATGTTTCACCATGCGTATGTATATCAACAGACATTGTACCCCTTAAATATATCTAGAAAGATAAAAAAGTGAATAGTGCACAAGCTGATAACTGATATTCTGAATGTTTGTTCTTTGTTTTAGTGTATTCCTAATAGATGGCTAGCTCAGAAGGACTACTGTTCTCTGTAGATAAATCTGAATTCTAGCAAATCTTTATGGATTCTATTATTTGATTCGACTTGTTTTTCCAGGTATATAACCTCATTATTTATAAGTAATGGTGATTTTATCTCTTCCCTCACAGTCTTTGAGTTTATATTTCTTTTTCGTTCCTAATCGCTTTAGCGAAGCCTTGAGTCATACATAAAATGGCAGCAGTGGTAGCGAACACACTTGTCATTTGCTGATGCTAAACTTTCTCCCTTAATGGTTTTTATTCAGTTTTTAGGTTTATAGTCTTAAAGTTAAGGAAATGCCCCTCTGATTTCTAGGTTTCTGCGAGCTTGTGAATAGAAAATTATTTATTTGCATGGTTTGACATAATTGCATGATTTTTCTCCTTTAGGTCATTATTAATAAAGTAAATTATGATTTTTTTTGGTTTGGTTTGGTTTGGTTTGGTGCCAGGAACTAAACCCAAGGACCTGGCCGACGCTGAGCCCAAGCTCTATCCTAAGCATCTCCCAGCACTATGGTTGTCTCTTCTGATGCTGGATTCTACTTAGCTTCGTGAAATAAGTCCTTGGTTATCACCATGTATTGTTTTACTGTGCCATTCTAACAGCCATTTCAGTTACCTTATGTTTGGTTTTATATGATTGCATCTATGGTCATAAGTGAACTGGCTGCATCACTGTTTGCCCACACTGGTTTTATGTGATTCTAAAATCAGTTTTTCAAATGGAGCTTCCAGGAGCTGGTGAGCCTTCATTCTCCTCCCCTTTTCCAGAACAGCCCCATCACACAGCTCCAGCATGATTCTCTTGGAGAGTGCTGAATCAGGCTCTTGGAACAAGGAGATACCAACTATAATTTCAAGTTCAGTAGCATTTCAAGTCTGTCTTCCTACTTCTTCTGGCCTCTGTTCTGTCTGATTCTCTTGTTCATAAACACTCTTCAACCCCCTCTGTCCATGGCATCATCTGGTCTTTGTCTTTGAAGATCCCTACTAGAGTTTAAGACAAAACTTTAAAATATCTACTTTTTAATGTAGTTCCAAACCCCATAACATACAGTACCATTAAGCTTCTTCCACTATCCCCAGTATCTCTGTACGTATCATATATTTTTATTTCATCATTATCAGGATTATATCTATGTATCACCTCTATTTTTGCTCAATATAAATATAAAAGATTTTTAAAAATTATCATAAAAACTTTATGTTTTGTGTAAGCATCTCTTTTTCTCCACCAAATCCAACCCACCCCATGTATTCATTCATCAATGTTGTATGGGCAGTGGGATCTTTCATCCCAACTTTAGTCCCTAAATACCTCCTCACTAGATGTGTATTAGGGGATGGTAATGTTACCAGGACAGAGAAATGAGGAGGCCCACCACCTTCAAAGTAAGCTACGGCAACCACAATGAAGCTGAGCTCTGAGGTTTCTGAGAAGGTCTTGCTGCGCGGTACAACCTGCCTTCCCCAGGTAGCACGGATTCCAGTCTGCCCTGCAGCAGCGTGTCTAGCCTTTGAACACCGCTCAGAACTGCACTGCTCATAGACGTATCTGTATGTGTCTTTCTCACCACGTTCTTCAAGGAGGTTGTAGATGAGTGTCCCTTTGTGGCTGGTCCTGATGGACCATTCACTTACCAAAGTTAGTACAGAGCATTCCTGTTTGTGTAAAGGGAGAAAAAACTGAACACCTTACAAATTATGGTCTCTTCATCTTTCATGCACATCTCTAAGAATCTGCTCTTTGCCTTAGGCAAAGTTGAGACTACAGAGATCCCAAACAAACAAAAAGCCTGTCATTTCCCCAAAGCAGGTCACTCCAGGTTTACTAAAGAAACCAAACACCTTAGCTGAAACTTAGAACTGGTGAGAGACGGGAAAGAAACAAAACGTTCCCGAGGCTGGAGTGGGGTTCCATGAGAAAGCCCATCTGGGGGCTAGTTTATCATGCTTGCCCTCATCTGGTTATATGAACTGCCTTTAAAGAAGTAAAACTTAATTTGTAGAGCAGCGATGCCAGCACAGAGCAGCTGTGGGCGCTGGGAAAGCTCTGTGGTGCCCTGGGGCTGGGTCTCTTCATCTCTAAGGGGGAATGGCCGTTCAGGCTTTCCATGGTTGTCATGGTGTATGGAGTGGGCCTGTGCTCTATCTAGGGGCCAGTGTCCCTTTGTGGCTGGTCCCATGCACTCTTTGCTTCCTGTTGCAGGTGGTAACACCAGATGGGCGTGGGAAGAACCGAGCTAAGTGGGGCCTGCTGAAGAATATCCAGTCTGCCCTGCAGAAGCACTTTTAGCCTTTAAACACCGCTCAGAACTGCACTGCTCAGAGACGTAGCTATATGTATCTGCATGTGTTTTTCTCACCACGTTCTTCAAGAAGGTTGTAGATGAGTGTCTCCAGTACCTCTGGGTTTTCCAAAAAGAGTCTCCTAAAAGCCAATAAAAGGAAATGTCTGACATCATAACCTTCTGTGATTGGCTCATTATGATGAAACTAAGACACAAAGCAGCAAGCCTGTAGGTCTCTATAGCTCAGGTCCAGCCCTGGGCTATGTATGGAACAAGTGCAGGTACCTAGGTGGTAAAGAGTATTCTGTCTAGAAGTGGGGACCCCTGGGGGTTCATTCTGGTGCTGGCCTAACTAGCTTTGGGTGTCTGAGCTAGTCAGTGATTGGTGGGAAATGATTTTCCTCAACATGTAATCTATCTCAACATGCAGCAGCCAGCACCGTTAGTGTTCTTCCAAATTACTAAGCTTGTGCCCTCCCACAGCCTTTGCCCAGGGTCTGCAGTCTGCCTCTGGTCCAGGAAAAGGGCTAGGCCTTCCTCTTCTCGCTCCTCTGTATCCCAGAGCACAGCAGATGCGGTCGGATTCCTGTGACACATTACAGGGATGGATGCCCCAGGGAGCTTTGCTATGATCCCATCCCTGTAGATGATGGCTCAAATCCACCATCAAATTGGGTATTATCATATAATCATTTCTTTGAAAAGCTTCAGAATCATCATTAGCACGGGGAGCAAATTAAATGGCATGCCAGCAGGGATTCCACCACTGATAAACTGAAGTGAAATTAAACTTTAAAAAATTAACTGTATGAATATCACATTATAATGACCACACCTACTCATGGAGCCAGCAAGGACTGGGTGGAAATGAAGAATCCAGACATCCAGACGCTGCCTCTAGAGAGACCACATGAGCTCGCCTGTGGGTGCTAAAGAAGCTGGGGTCTCTGAGAAGCCACCAAACCAGGAGCTGAGTCTTCCAAATGCAAATTGAGTTTCTGAACACTGACACTCTTGTCCATTTTTGGCCCTTGAGGCTATAATCCACATGGAAATCTCTGAGGATCATGCTTGAGTCACAGACATTTCATGTGTTTTAGTACTGTGTTGATATTTTAAAGATAATCAAGAGATACTTAAATACACATTCACGTGGGTATGTATGTATGCATACTGCCATGTTGAACCATCTTCTCCACATAGTTACACATTTCACCATCCCTGGCAGTCTTTCTTTAGAGAAAGCGTGGCTTGGGAAGGGATGGGTAGCAGAGAGCCCCTGAGAACATCTCTCTGTGTGGTGGAGCAGTCGTCATTTATCTTGTTTCTTCCTTAAACGCCCATTCCAAATTCATCCTCTCCCTTAGCACGTCTGCAGTGGGGGTTGGAGGAACTTTGGGAACCTGACACTGAATGAAACAGATCCAATGCTCACCCTGCAGATCTCCTAATTTAATGGGTGAGACAGATCAAGTGAGTAAAGGTGCCGACACACAGTTGATTAGAAATGACTGGAAGCCCTAGAAAAGAAAGAGGCGGGGCCTGGGAAGTATGAACTCTGGACAGGGTGTCTCCTTAAAAAACCTGAAGCGACTTCCTCAAGAGTCAGAAGGAGCCAGCCAGGTATGAGTAGAGGAGAAAAGTGTTCTACACAAAAAGGCAGCAGCTGTGAAGGCCTAGAAGCAACGAGGGGCTTGGCGTGTTGGGAAAATGGGCACAGCGGGGAGACTAGAGTGCAGGAACCAAGGAAAGAGTGGGGCAGGAAAAGAACCTCTGCAGGGCCTAAGAGCATCAGGGCATGAGTACCTCTGAGGCCACAAGAATCGGTGCAGAACAAGGCGCCATTCTGCCTGCTCAGGTTTTGTTAGTGAAATGGACTGTGGGGGCTGAGAGAAGACAGGAGGGTTCTCTGCAGCTGTGCAGGTCTGTGCAGGGATTCCAGGCGGAACAGCGATCCTCCTGACCAGTGGGGTGCACAGTGAGCAGAAGTGAGGTAAGGCCTGGTGGATTGGCACATCCAGCAGGAATAAAGGAAAATTCTGGAAGGTTGCACTTTAGGCAATTAAAGTGTGACATAAATGCCTGAGGGACAACCGCAAGAATCCAGCAGAAGTAGCTGGGTGTTCACCCACCCACTGGGCCATGACAGCAGCACCCGCCCCCCTACCACCACCCCAGTTATCGTAAAAGAGAACTGGATAGGCTGGAGAGATGGCTCAGAGGTTAAGAGCACTGACTGCTCTTCCAGAGG
>LOJH01016327.1:0-12683 GCA_001685095.1 Ellobius talpinus
AAAAAAAGAAATCCCTAAACTTAAATGCAAAAATAACATCACAAAACATTTAAGCAACATAATAACAACAGCAAAAGTGTCCCTGTGGCTTAGAATTCATCCTGGTTACTCCTAGAACATAATAAAAATACTTTTAACAGAAAAATTATAAGTCATTTACAGCTAAAATATGTAATTTAATATAAATATAATATATATTATAAGTATAAAATACAAAGTCAAGAAAGTGGAGAGGCAACCTACAGAAATAAAGTAAATGACAAGTTTTCAGTATTCAAACCCCACATACACAAACATTGTGTATGCATACATGCATACAGACAGACATTCGCACCTTACATACTCACAAAATAATCCAATGATGCATTAAACATAATCAATCAAATTTGCCAAGGAATTGAACAAATGTTTAAAGAATAAGATACATAATGAGTCCTTTAAACACATTGAAATGTGGCCATATGACCAGTAATTCAGAAACAATCAAAGTCAAAATTAGAAAACACTTTACCTTAATATTTTTATGGATATTCAATCGACAGAGGAGAGTCAACAGTTTAAAGCAATGAAATGCCACCATAGCTGCTGATCAGGAAACCAGGGAGAAGGGGGAAAAGAGCGGCAGAAAGCAAGTTCCCAGTAAAACAGGTAGAGGCACAAACCAAATTCTAAAATAGGCTACACGGTCAAGGGTTCGCCCTTCCCTTTCTCTATGACCCTCTCATTAAGCAAGAACTCCCCAAACTCAGACACTGATGTACAACTGATCTCTTGCTCCTGCAGTCCCATCATTAATGATTGCGCAGGTTCAGACCCTGATCTGATTCATAAAAGACTTTGGAACTTTAAAATACCCTGCCTCTTAAGAGTACCTGGTTATATAGATGATCCTTAAGAAAGTTGAAAACGCATATCATAGGCTCAAAAAATATATCTGACCACAGAGTATGTCTAGACAATACCTGTAATCTGAATGCAATGTCTTTACAATTCAGTGCTTTAAAAAGATTCCCAATTAGCTGTGTGGTGGTGGCACATGCCTTTAGTCCCAGCACTAAGGAGACAGGCAGATGAATCTCTGTGAGTTCGAGGCCAGCCCGGTCTCCAAGAGCTAGTTCCAGGAGAGGCACCAAAGCTACACAGAAACCCCCCCCAAAAAAATCCTAATTAAAGCAAATGAAAAGTTTGACCATCACCTATTCTTGAGAGTTAGGAATCAAATGGCTAATAAGCATTTGTCAGTTTTTCTAACATGTAACATGTTTGTTAAGTTTGAAAACATAGACATCAAAAAATGCAGATATCGGCATACTACAAGTCCTCCATGTACTCCTAGGTGACAAAAAAAAAAACAAAAACAAAAACTAATGATGGTGATAGTGTTTGAAATGTAAATCATGGAGAACATGAAACATTGATGGAAATATGAATTGGTAAAACTAACTCTAGTAAGGATACTAAAGTTAATCATACACCTGTCTTACACATTGGAATTTCCATTCAAAACATGCCTAAAGAAACTGAGGGCACAGGTCTAACAAGATGTGAATGTAAGTTTATATACAATGAGTAAATACTAGACATATAATACGGGGCCATGCACATTGAAGTGGGTATCACATTTTATAAAAAGAATAAGTCACTAACACATAGGGAAAAATGAACAAAGACCCTAAGTATGATGCTTTGTTTAAAAAAAGCGCTCTAAAACATAAAGTGTATCACATCAGTTCCCTTCAGAGACTCTCAGCAACAAGTTAATCTGTTGTTAGAAGTTAGAAGATTTACTCAAGATGGCCATGGGGGCACATATTTGTTTTCCAGAAATTGGGAGGATGAGACAGAAGAATCAGTAGTCTGTAACAGGAGGAGCGGGCTGCTTGTCATCCCAGCCACCCGGCTATCTTATACCAGAAATAATCACACAGAAAACTGTATTCATTTAAACACTGCCTGGCCCATCAGCTCTAACTTCTTATTGGCTAATTCTTACATCTTAATTTAACCCATTTCTATTAATCTGTGTATTGCCACATGACTGTGGCTTACCAACAAGATTCTAACCAGCATCCATCTCAGGCAGGAAATCCATGGCGTCTGCCACTCTGCTCTTCCCAGCATTCAGTTCTGTCTTCTCTCCCTACCTAAGTTCTGCGCTATCAGGCCAAGCAGTTTCTTTATTGATTAACCAATGAAAGCAACGCATAAACNTAACCCATTTCTATTAATCTGTGTATTGCCACATGACTGTGGCTTACCAACAAGATTCTAACCAGCATCCATCTCAGGCAGGAAATCCATGGCGTCTGCCACTCTGCTCTTCCCAGCATTCAGTTCTGTCTTCTCTCCCTACCTAAGTTCTGCGCTATCAGGCCAAGCAGTTTCTTTATTGATTAACCAATGAAAGCAACGCATAAACAGAAAGACCTCCTACACCAGTAGTCCAAGGTCAGCTTGGGCTACATAGCAAGATCTCAAACAAACAAACAACAACAAACCCTAAGCACTGGTATGATGTCTCCCTGGCTAAGAGCAGTGGCTACTTTTATTGGGGACCTGAGGTTTGAATCCCAATACCCAAATGGGGGCTCACAAGAGTGTGTAACTCTAGTCCCAAGGTATCTGACCTCAGTGGGCACCAGGAACACATGTTGTTGTGCACAGATGTATATGCAAGCAAAATGCTCATACATATAAAATAAATTAAGAAGCAATTAAAACTAAAAGTAAGCTAGACAGTGGTGGTACACACCTTTAATCCCAATACTCAGGAGGCAGAGGCAAACAGATCTCTTTGAGTTTGAGGCCAGTCTGGTCTACAGAGCGAGTTCAGTTCTAGGATGGGCTCCAAAGCTGCACAGAGAAACCCTGTCCCAGAAAACAAAACAAAAAAGCTAAAACTAAAAAAACCATGAGGATTTATTAATGTTTGTATCTGTGGAGGTATGGGCTAAGTAAAATTGGCATCAGAGAACTTACATCATTTCTAGAAATAGTCAATAGCTTGTGAGATATATATATACTTCTTTACAGTTTTGTATTTAGGAGATGGATACTAAAGCCCAAACTCTCATTACTGAGTGGCCTTAGAAGAGTCACAAAATCTATATGGATCTAATTTCATCTACTAGACAACACATCCTTAAGGATTCAGCAATGCCATCCTAAAATTCCATTATTTGCATTATTCCACAAGATATTGAAATTTCCTACTTATGAACTCCTCTCTTTCCTCTTTTCCACCCAGGCATGGCCTCTGAACCACATCATTTTCAAATGCATTATACAAATTAGAATTCCATCTAGTTACTATGGTGATCAGTACAGCTCAAATCCTTAGATAGGAATGCTAAATTTTGTTCTCATCAAAAATAATACTTATTGTTCCAGCTGCATCCTGCGAGGACTAGTGAAACCTTACCTTAGCTGGTGGGTGAGAATATGCAAGTATCGTGCAATTCTCAGCAGCAGAGGAAGTGAAGGCATCTGAAGAGGAGTCAGGACAGAAGCCTTAATTAATAGGAAGCAAGATTGTACCAAAGGTCAGGGATGGCACCTGGAGAGAAACACACCTACCTAAGCAGGAATTCATTCTAAGTAAGAGGTAAATTTTGATTTCAGAGGCAGGAAGCAAGATTGACATCTGCATGAAGCTCAGCTGCTTCCTCCTTTCTAAGCAAAATCCTTATTTCTTTTAATACCAGACTATAGGTAGAAATGATATTGAAGCAGTCAGTCTCTCTACCTCCAGCCTGTATCACTGTTTCCAAGAGTCCAGCACAGAAATGTAATCTCTTACACTTTCATAAATAGAGGGGATTTTGTTGTACCAAAGTGATGAGGCAAAAGATAAAGGAGTTTTAGTTTAAAAACTAGAAGAGAATAATTTGGTCATTCTGGATTTCCATTAAACTACATAGTACTTAAAAATATTTTGAGTCAAAATTCAACATTCAAAAAGGATTTTAATTCCTCTGACAAAATCTTACCCAACAACACTAGCTTTTGAAAAGTATAGTTCCAATGAGGACTCATTCCTGGATGTTTGCCTTGTCATTAGCCCTGAGTGTACCATGTTGCCATTGCCTCCTCCTTCTCTGTGGGCTACCAATGAAGAGAGCCACTGTTACAGGCTTCTTCTTTTGGGCCACCAACCAGCTCCCAAATCATGAAATGGAGTCCTATTATTAGTTTTGAGTACTCAGCCTTAGCTTAGCTCTTATTTTAATGTCTCTCTATCTACCTTTTGCATCAGGGTGTTTTGCCTTCCTCCCTTCCTCCATTTCTTTCCCTCCCCTCTCCTTCCCTTTCTTTACTTCTGTTCTTTCGTTTTTCTTTCTTTCTCTGTCTTTCTTTCTTCCTTGATTCCTTTCTGCTGTCTCCATGTCTGACTGGTAGCTCTGCCTGAATTCTAGCCTCTGGTGTGTGCCTCTCTTTCTCCCTTGTTCTCTTCTTCTCTCTGATTCCTCTTGAGCCTAGATCCCTCTTTCTAATTCTTCTCTCTGCCTGTCAGTCCCACCTATCCCTCTCTGCCTAGCTATTGGCCATTCAGTTTTTTTTTTATTAGATCAATCGGGTACCTTAGGTAGGCAAGGTGAAACAAATACAGCACATCTTTACATAATTAACCACATGTCATTACATCATTAAATAAATGCAGCATGAACAAATGCAACTCACCTTTACACAGTTAAAGTAATATTCTGAAGCACAAACAAACACAACACATATTTATACAGTTTAAATAATATTCCCCAACAACCAGCTCTTTGACATTTCGCTTTTGCTGATTTAATTTCCCCAAATGAAAAATTTGCCTACTTATAAAATTTTCCAGGTCCTTAGAACTTTTTAAGATCACAACACCTATTTTAAAATATCTTCCTTTATTCACATATTTTAAGGATGTGTTATTTTTCAATTGTACTCAATGGATGATTTCTCACCTCTTACAAAAATTTAAACATCCTTTGACATATTCTGAAAGTAAAACTGATTGTTCTCTACTTTTTTCTTCTCTGCTTATCCATAAAACATTCATCACACAATAGCTCAACCATCATTTGCTAATATTTCACTATCCCATGAGATAATTTACCCCAAAGAAAGCAAAAGAGAGAATTTTCTCTTTGCTAAATCTACCTGAAAGAAGCACACTTGTGACAGCACACACAATGATAACTATTTTAGAGTTTATTCAATTTGCAAAGATTTGGAAACAAATTGATTGCCAAATCAAATAGAAGAACAGCTAAATAATTTGCAATGAAATATTACATAGTTCCAATGGAATAAGAGAAATCTTTACCACCCCTGTAAAGGTATCTGTAACTTAATAATTCAAAAGTCAAAACAGGCAAGTGAAACATGCACATAAATACAGATGACATGTAGCTCTGTGTAGAATGTGAGGCTTGGCACAATATTCTGCAAAGTACAAGTCCTAAGAGATACCAAGAACTAGTAAAAAGAAGCAGGTCTGCAGTAGAAATAAGACCTCGGGCATATTACCTATCTGTCATCTTGTGGAGAAAGAACTAATAATAAACATCACCATTTTGGCTTAAAAAACCACAATTAATTATTATGTTTTGGTTTTGAGTTATTATAAAACACTATGTTTATTAAAAGATTTCCACCTTCCATACTATGCAGAAATAAAAGTAAGGCCTTGCATTACATCAAGCAGCTATATTTTATTAGATCAAAATAATTCCAGAAATTATGGAAAGATAGATACACAAGAGTTATTGTTTAATTATGACTTTATAGGTTAGAAGTATGATTTTAAATGCTAAAGAAGATTTTTAAACTTTCAATCTTCTTTAAATTGTCAGAGATTAAAGTTGTTGAGTTGATGTATCATGATAAACATGATGTTCCCTAAATTACAACTTTAAGCCTGGGAAAAGATTAGGACAAAACCATGAGCTGTTTCTTTAACCTCATGTTGTGTTTCCCTCTCATGTCTGTCCACTCACTGCCTCCGATAAAGGTGCATCTAATGGACTGCTCTCATTTTTCCCCTCACCTTTTCTCCTCGCTCCTGAGGCTTCTCATTCCATTATGACTTTACCCTGTCAACTTCCTGGAATCATCTGTTATGTAACCAGATTTTTATGTGGTTTTATATGTGAATTTATTAATCACACACCATCTCTTCCTTTGGCAGAGCATATCTATCCCTTAGGGCTCTTTTTATCATGACATCTTAAAGTACAGCCTTTCAGCACTACAGTTTTTCACCAGAAGAATTCTGGGAGAGACAAGCAACACTCAAAGCCTTTCAAAAGTTGTACGGCCTTTCAAAAGTCATATGGTAACCTACTATTGTCAAGGTGTACACACAAGCATAGTCAGACAGACAGATAGACAGAGACATAGAGAGACATACAGAGCTGGAGAGCTAAAACAGAGTTACACTATGACATGACAACAATGTCTGTACTAAACACCACAGTTGAACACACAAAATTCCAGCGGCACTGGGCCGTGATGGCACATACCTTTAATCCCAGCACTTGGAAGGCAAAGGCAGGAGGATCTCTGTTGGGTTTAACATTAGTCCAGTCTACAGAGTGAGTTCCAGGACAGGCTCCAAAGCCACATAAAAACCCTGTCTCAAAACAAAACAAAACAGAAAAAAAACCCAGTGAAAAAAATGGATTATCTCTTTTGAAGTTGTTGGCCAGTGAAGTCCCACAGATTCTCATACACTGTGGTCTATTGCTAATACTATTAGTGACTCTCCTGATCATAGTACACAGGCCTTCATTCCTATTGGCTAGCTCTCATCATGCTAAAATGAGATATGCATGCTACCCAAGGAGAAAAGTCATTATTAATCTTCCCATGCTGTGAGTCCTGTTAGCTACTGCCACATTAGAGCCAACAGAGGCATGAGCATCACGGATATAACCATCTACAACAAACCCTTTTCTGATTTTTCTTTTCTTTTTCTCTGTCTTCTCCTTTTCTACTAGTTCCATGTTTTCTCTTTCAATCAAAGTAATTAAGGTATTACACCCCCTCTGGAGCTCCATTGCAGTCCTGGACTTCAGAAACCAATCAAAATCTGAACTGAGGGGAGTTTCGAATGTATTGTCATAACTCACAAACATTTTCCTTGTCAAATTCAAGCTTTTGCAGCATACAAATGAGAAAACAATCCTCTTCTTCAGTATAGCTTTTTCTCCTTTGTTAGTATCATATGCTATTATTAGCTGATGAATGGGTGTTTGTACCATCCAGTCTTTGTATCTAGTGCTTTCTTGATACTTATTCTTCTTTGAATTCTTGCCTCTCCCCTTTCAATGTGAGCCATAATCACATTCTACACTGGAGCTCTTTGCATCTTTCTTAGAGCACAGCTGAGTATGCAATGACTTCTTATGGAGTTTCAGGACTACTTCTATGGCTATATTTTCAAAATCATCACAACCCCACTTCTCGTTAGCTTTGATAAACTGGTTAAAATCTCTCTTCATCATTAGTAAACCCCTGTGTCAGAAACTTCCCTTTTTCCTCTAGCTTCTCATTATTTAGGGGCTCTGCTTCATCAATTTTAAGTTGTTTTTCCTTCTGTGCCTGTGCTGTGCTAGGTAGGTCAGGACTCCGAGGCACCTGTACACAATGGTTTTCCTGTAATACAGAATTTCTTTTTCAGTAATTCAAATAAACATGGAGGAAAGTATTGGAAATCCTGAACATTTGGTTGTTTTGGAGGTTGAGGTGCCTTGGGTGCTTTAGATTCACTAACGTCTTGGAGAGTTTACCTGAAATATACATCAATAATACAGTTGGCTTTCCTTTCTTATTTAGGTGGTTCAGCCCACTCTGTGAATGCAATCTTCTGTTTTTTGTCTGTACTCTTCTCCTTCAAAGTTATAGACACTAGACTCTGTATCTATTGTAAAGTTTCCAAGAGAGTTCTCACCCATCTTGGAGAGATTTTCATTCATCTCTGCAGTCTTCTTTGCACCCTTTTCCAAAATACCATCACTATTTTCATCAGTGATTTCACTTTCTTTTGATGCAAATACATGTGCGGACCCATATTGAATCATTTGAAGCATTTCATCTTTCCCAATTTTGTTCAGGTTCTGATCTACAAGCCTCCCTTGTTTAATGACTATTGAATACAGTCTGAGTTTCAGCTCAGCACATTCTACTATTCTTTCTTCTACAGTGTTATCTGTTATAAAGCAAAACATTGGACAGTCTTTGTTCAATTCTAGGCACTCGGTCCATAGCCTGAAGATCTACTTTGGGATTCCAATCTGAATCATATAAAACTAGCTACACCAGCAGTTGCAAGATTGATGCCCAGACCACCAACACATGTGCTTAGCATAAAAACAAACTTTGTGCTATTTGATTTGTTGTATGCATGGATGGAGTCTTATCTCTCATTATGGGATGTCTGCCCATCCGATCTGTAATTCTCATAATTTCTCCACATGCATCAATCTTCCAAAAAGTCTAATACCCTTTTCATCTGAGTTAATGTAAGTACTCTTGAACCTTGTTCTTTTAATTTAGGGAGCAGTTTGTTTAATACCACCATTTTGCCACTGTTGGTAACTAAATGTCTATCTCTTGTGTTAAGGTAGGCCAAGTTCAGCTCCAGCGAAGAGATATGGATAATTGCAGAAATTCCTCAACTGCATGAAAATGTTCAATAACCTCATTTTGTCCATCTTTCCCACTGAGTTTAATATGTCTATATCCTTCATTAAAATCCGAGTATACAATTTCCTTTGCATTTTGCTAAGACCCACATAGATTTCTACTTCTTTCTTTCGAAGCAAACTCTTCAACATCAGCTTTAATTTGACAAAGGAGGAATGGATGCAGGACCATACAAAAGCCTCTCAATGAGCTTATGATCCCCAAGGCAATTATTTGTATCAAACCAGAAAATCAAAGTCATCAGCTGAATTAAACACATCTGGCAACAAAAAATTTAGAAGTGACCAGAGCTCATGCAAGTTGTTCTGAATAGGCCTTCCAGTTAGCAACAGTTGATTTGTAGTCTTGAATTCCCTCACTATTTCTGACAACTCAGATTTTTCATTTTCTATCCTGTGAGCTTCATCTATAACTAAGTATCTCCAGTTAAATTTTTTGAACACAGACTTCTCTTTAATATGCATTTCATAAGATGTGACGCACACATCCCACTCTCCTGGTAATAAAACATCCCTGACAAAGGCAGCACTTTACGCTTTATCTCCTATGAAGCAAATAGATCTACATATTGTTACCCATCTCTTGAATTCACTCATCCAATGCTATGTGACAAGGGAACCAAAACCATATGAGGATCAGGAATATTTCTATGGTGTTTCATACATCCAAGGAGAGACACTGTTTGAAGTATCTTTGCCAAACCCATTGCATCTGCAAGGATACTATTGATGCATACAGAGAGATGAGCCAATTCACTCCTTAACCTGATAATCTCTCAATACCCCCATTTTACATAAGATGGAGAATTTTCAAATTGAGTACAGACATTGGTTGCTTTGGAGCTTTCTGTTAACAGCTCTTCATTCTCCTCTTGCTCTGTTCTATGGTGTCAGTAGTTGCTAACTGAGAGAAAAACCTGTTTTCCATCCTTTTTTACCTGTGGGCACTCTGGTTGGAGTCTTATGAGCTGAAGGCTGAATGAAATGTGAAATCAGCTCTAACTGATTTAATAAATACTCAAATCTATTTGCTCAGTCAGTTTGCATTTTTCTTTATTTGTAGGATCTTGTTCTTGGGTTTCTTTTTGGTTTCCAGGCAATGCACCATCAAATGCTTCTTCCATCTCAATGTCAAGCCAATAGCCTTTAAGATACCGAACCACTTTGAGCATGGTTTCATGTGCTACAAATGGAAAAGTAAAGTATGCACATGCCTCTTGGCTGCTGGCATTCCCACAGCACTGCTCCACAAGGTGAAACCCATACTTAGCCTGCATAATGCCCATTTTAATTTACTTGACCAAATGCAGAGTAATTGAACATGTCTTTACTTATGTGTCCAAGCCTGTCTTTCTATACTATGGCACTGAGGCATGGCTGTGTGATTTTGAGAGACATTAACCTCTGTCTTTAAGTAAGTTGTAGGACGTTAAGACATCAAAGTTAATGTAAATGTCACAGTATTACGGAGAGAATCTGTAGGAATGATATGTGATCTCATTTGCCTAGATCCCATGAACTATTGAGAGAGAATTTTTCGAGGATTTCCTCTGCTTTTTTTTTCCCATTGAGTGTGGCAGATGAGACCTGATTGACCAAGTTCACAATGCCCCATGCTCATACTCACTAGGGGAGATTTTGGTTCATTCCTGCACATGATAAGAATATCTTAAAGGCCTTCCTTGGTCCGCTTGTCTCAGATCAATTCTAGACTTTAGGCTCACTGTTAATGGCACATTATTCCCAATTTTTCATTGATTGTTTTAACCCAGAGAAAATGAGACCTACTCAAAGCTATTCAATATGTACAGAAAGCTTTGCAGTGCTTGTATTGAAATAATACATAACATCTTATTTATCACAATGGAATGTATCCCTTACAACATTTTATTTATCATTGATGTCTGAGTATGAAATGCCTTAGAGGCTAGCTGATTAGTTAATGCCCCCATAGAGATAATAAAACAATTTTCTGCTGTGCCACTACCTCCATGATAGAAATCAAGGCTGGTCATGCCACTGCAGTTATGTCAGCCATTAAAGTTATGTTATTTTGCTTCAAAAATACAAAGCCTGAATACAGCACATATGGATTCTAATTCTTGCTTACCTGCTGTATGTGCCAAGCAAGTCACTTAAATTTTCTGTCTCAGTTTTCTTTTAATTCATTATTTGAATTGTTTAAATAACTATCGTAGTTATTTTTCTATGGCTGTGATAGAACACCATGACCAAGGTGACTTACAAAGGAAAACCACCACACTAGCATTTAAAGTATTAGGATTCACTGCAGCATTTTCAGGCACAAATTTTCTGGATCCTCCTCTCCATCTATTTTCCCATCTTCTGTTCACCAGGAACACTTATACTCTTAGTAGCTTCCTTCCTTATTTTATAGGTTGCTCCCTACAACTTCCTAAAATACTTGATATCCAAATCATAACTGCAAGGGTGTGTGGGAGATTATGGGTGTGTACACATCTGTAAAATGAGAGAGAAGAGAGAGATAGAGATAGAGATAGATAGATAGAGAGAGAGAGAGAGAAAGACAGACAGACAGACAGGAGAGGGGATATTAAACTTTGACATGCAAGCATGTGTCTGAAATGTTTGTGACCGGATGTAGAGTCCTCTATAGATGAGGAGCAGGTGAGTTGGGTTGTACATTAGTTATTTCTTTTTATAACCTTCCATGCTTATGTGCCGAATTACAACAGCAGTTCATACTCCAGTCATCAGTGAATAAGTGTTCTTTCCCTGCATTTTTGTTCAGCATTTGTTGTCATTTGTTTGTTTGTTTCTTTTTTGATGATGAAGACATTTTGACTGTGATGAGATGTAATTCAAAGTTGTTTTAATTTAAATATTTCTGAAGGCTAAGTATAATGAACACTTTAAAAAATATTTATGTTGTGTAAATGTAACACATTTTCTTTATCCATTCTTTGGTTGAGGGGCATCTAGGTTGTTTCCAGGTTACGGCTACTACAAATAATGGTACAAACTTAGTTGAGCAAGTATTCTTCTGATATGATTGAGCATCATTTGGGTGTAGGCTCAAGAATGGTATTGCTGGGTGTTGTGGTAGATAGATTCTCAATTTCTCTGAGAAGTCACTATTTGATATCCAAAGAGGCTGTACAAGTTTGCACTCCCACAAGCAGTGGAGGAGTGTTCCCCTTACTCCACACATTCTTTCCAGCATAAGCTGTCATCAGTGTTTTTTATCTTAGCATTCTGTCTGACAGGTGTAAAATGGTATCTCAGAATCATTTGGATTTGCATTTCGCTTATGACTAAGGATGTTGAGCAATTATTTAAATGTCATTCAGCCATTTGGGATTCTTCTGTTGAGAATTCTCTGTTTAGATCTGTACCCTTTTTAATTGGATTATTTGGTATTTTGGTGTTTAGTTTCTTGAGTTCTTTATGTATTTTGGAGATCAGCCCTCTGTCAGAATGTGAGGTTGGTGAAGATCTCCCATTCTGTAGGTTGCCATTTTGTCTTATTCAATCATGTCCTTTGCCTACTTATTGGTTATTGCTCTCAGTGTCTGCACTACTGGTGTTAAATTCAGAAAGTGGTCTCCTGTGCCACTGTATTCAAGGTGACTTCCTACTTTCTTTCTCCTCTATAAGGTTCAGCATAACTGGATTTATTTTGAGGTTTTTTTATCTACTTGTAGTATTACTCAGGTGTAAAAAACAATGACATCATAAAATTTGCAGGCAAATGGATGGAACAAGCTAAAAATCATCCTGAATGAGGTAACCAGACTCAGAAAGACAAACATGGTATGTAAAGGAATATTAGATATAAAGCAAAGAATAACCAGACTATACTCCACATCTCCAGAGAAGGTAGGTAACAAGGAGGGCCCTAAAAGGGGTCCATTGATCACCCTGGGAAGGGGAAATAGATGAGATCTCCTAGATAAACTGGGTTCTTCCCAATGAGTTGAGGGGCGACAAGTAACTAATCCTTCATAATAA
>LOJH01016327.1:12740-22898 GCA_001685095.1 Ellobius talpinus
GGTGGGGGAGGGGACAGAGTGGGAGAGCAATGAAAGATATCTTGATAGAGGGAACCACTACAGTGTTATGAAGAAACCTGTTGCTAGGGAACTTCCCAGGAATCCACAAGAATGACCCCACCTAGCACTCCTAGCAATAGTTGAGAGGGTGCCTGAAATGGCCATGTCCTGTAATCAGATTGGTAAATACTCTAATTATCATCATAGAGTCTTTGTCCAGTGACTGAAGGAAGTAGATGCAGAGGTCAATAGCCAAGCACCTGGCTGGGCTCTGGGAGTCCAGTCGAAGAGAGGGATTAGGAATTCTTTGAGCAGGGGCTCAAGACAGAGATACACAGAGACAGCAGATCAGAGCTCATGGGAGCTCATAGGCTCTCGGCTGACAGGGAATCTTCATGGGACCTAGACACTCTACATGTGGGCAATTACTGTGTGGCTTGGTCTGTTTAGGGGGATCCTGGCGTTGGAACCAGGATCTGTCCCTGGTGCCTCAACTAGCTTTTTGGAGCCCATTTGTGTGTGTGTGTGTGTGTGTGTGTGTGTGTGTGTGTGTGTGGTGCAATGCTTTGCTTGTCTTAACGCACCCACAGGGGACAGGCATTGGTACTGCTGCCTCAGCTTGGTATGACAGGTTTTGTTGATTTCTCATGGGAGGAGCCCTTACCCTTTCTGAGAAGTGGATGGTGGGTAGGGTTGGGAGGAGGTGGGAGGAGAGCAGGGAGAGGGGAGGGAGGGAGACCGTGCTTGGTATGTAAAGGTGAATAGAGAATTTAAAATAAAATATATAAACACTGTAATAAAAATATATATTTATATTCCTATATTTATATTCCTTCTCCTGTGAGCTCTCTGTTCATTGGTCCCTTTCTTGACTTGTGGTTTGTGTGTGTGTCTGCATTTATTTTTTTCAATTTTTTAAAAATGTATATGTATACACAGCTTCAGACCCACCTGAGCAATAACTAGCAAGGACTTTGCCTGTTCCAAGGCTGTCTATTTACTCTGCTGATTGTTTCCATTGCTGGGGGAGGTTTTTAATTTCCTGTAGTGATGTTTGTCATTGTTTTGGACTATTTCGTTTTGTTGAAGAGTTTTTCTATAGATTCTTGCCTATGCCTGTGAAGTGAAGTATTTACCCTATATTTTACTGTTTAAATTTCAATGTATCAGGCTTCAATTAAAGTATTGGCCTATTGTTATTGATTGTTGTACAGTGTGGGAACAATGGATCTAAATCCATTCTTCTGTAAGTGGAAAACCCACTTTTCCTAGACTATTTTTAAATTCATTGTTTATTTTCCAATGTATGCTAACAATCTTGTTACTCAAATATTAGATGGCTATGTCTGCATACGTTTATGTCTTGGTCTTTTAATCTATTTCATTGATTTACCTTTCTGGGAGATGAGTCAATAATATGCTATATTTGTCACTATGGCTCTGCAGTGTAATTTAAAGTCAGGTAGCAGGAACCAATGACATTTTTGTTTTTTTTGCTTCGGATTGTTTTAGATATCTATTTTGTTTTGTGTTTTCATGTGAATTTCCTCAGTTTTAACATATGCAAATTGATAATATTGCCAGTCTCACTGGATTGCTTAGTGATTGAATTAGCACTTACAAATTTGTAGAATCAGACATAAAGCATAAAAAGCATTCCAAATGCGGTGTGTGTTTGATAAGAGATGATTGCACTTAAACTACACTGGCTATGTTTATTCCTGTTTAGCCATCTCACTTTATTATTATTTGTTTCTCCCTCTACCCTTCCTTTCTTCCTATCATCATGAGTCTCTTCTTTCTTCAATATATAATATATTAGTTATTTGTTTCATTCTCCTTATACTGTGTTATGTTCTAGAGCTTGAAGAAAGTTGACTTTCACAGTCCATTGTCAGTAATGACCTACAAATAAGATGGACACTTGAAGTATACTATGCAACTTAAAGTGTTGGAGAAAATTGAAGGCATTAAAGCTAATTGATCTAGCTGGAAACTTTCCAGAACAGCCATGGAAAATGCATTGTGAAAATTTTATTGACTATTCATGGCAAAGCCCTTGATTGTATATGTCCTCTAACTGGCAACACCTCTTTTCTCTTAGTTGTCTGCCAGAAGTAGAACCAAATTCAAGTTCCTTAAGATTTATCGATTTATCTTCAGTCATTGCTTAGACATAAAATGTCACAGACTAATTTGTTTCAGCCAAGGTCATCTGGAAAAGGCAGGATGAATGTTGGTTATGAAACTTGGGCACATGACTTAGTACTTCTAATTCCCAGTTTTCTCATCTGAAAAGAGAGAATGCAAAGAGCTACATGTTAAGCTTGCTGAAAGAATTTAAGCAGGTGACATTAGTACTGTGCCTCGTACAGGACCTGGATAAGAGGAGGCAATCTGTACATGTTAATATCCATGTGAGCTCAAAAGTTTTAATTATTCTCTTTCCACTTCCCTTTAGCTGAAATCTGAATGAATAATTACCCTTTTTTGTACATCAATCCTCAGCCACAGGAAAAAAAAAGACACTATATTCTAAAATTTGAACTAATGTTCAACTGAAGTTCTTTTCAGATATTTAGATTCTACTATCTATTATATACTAGAAATATCAGTCAATAATAAGAATGCTGATTTATGTATTATTCATTTATTTAAGATACTGAATAAAGAATTTTTTGATAGTTATAGGAGAGTCACCATTCTAACTGCTGAGTCATCCAACTGTTTTCTGTTCTTAAAATACTTAGGCTCTAATGAACAAAAATCAAAGTGAATAAGCAATAAGAGTAATATGAATAAAGAGAAACAGGAGTTTGAAGGGACAATGCCTCCATGGGGTTCACCATTGTGTTAATGGGTCCCACAGATAAAAGTCTAAACTATTGCAAAATGATGGAAAACATGTGCTTTGTGTCAGTCTTTGGGATTGTACTCTAGGCATAGGATAGAACATGACCAAAGGCCTTCAGATACAAAGAGTTTAGAATATTAGAGGAGAGAGAGACAGAGAGGGAGGAGAGAGAGAGAGAGAGAGAGAGAGAGAGAGAGAGAGAGAGAGAGTCCAGAAAAACTGGAACAGGAATACTTCAGGAGTGAATATCAAAAAAGAACAGCAGCATGGGCCAGTCACGGTGTCGTTGAGACCAGAGAGCAGCAATGCTTCCATTCCATCCACAGTAGGAAGTGTGTAGTGATACACATAGGAACAATTTTGTCTGAGAATTTCTTATATGTTTTCAGAAAGTAATTTGGATGAAAATATATGGACTTGGAAGGGAAGAGTCTAATGAAAATTTACATTTTTAAAATGGTTGCCAACAAAAATAAATATTTAATGTAAAAGCCTATTTTATGTTAATATTAGACACCAGGCTTAGACTCAGAACTTCTGGCACTTGGCCCGTGTTTCTACTCAAACACCTAAAACTTAGGTCCAAATATCTCTGGGTCTCTGGAGTGACTAAATACATGAGCCCCTGTGTCTGTTCTTACCTTTCCTAACCTACTTTGCCCCTCTCCTGTCCACTTTGCTGCTGTGACACCAGGCCCAGTCCTGAGAAACCAGGGTCTCCACTGTAAAGTCTTGAAGGGGATAAGTATATCCTGTAGCATTAAGGAGATGATTCTTTTCCAACTTCACGTTGTATTTTGTTTAGCAATGGCTACCATCATGATAATCTCAGACTCCATGTTGTCTCAGTTAGTATCTCCTCTGTCTCCCTTAATCACTGCCCTGGGACCAAACCAACCCCAACCATTGAACAAGGCTGTGCATCCTTTGTTTCCGCATTCTGTTCTCCTATTCTTTCCCCATGTCTGATATCAGCCAGCACATACTCACTAAACAAATGCAACCCTAACAAGGAAAAGACCTTTGTGTTTCTCTTTCTGCAACTGGGTGCCAATGGAAATCTTTTAAACAGCCCAACTCTGACCCTCTTCCAAACTCCCAAAAATGTTGTAACTGAACTGCTGCAGACATTGCTGCTGGTTGAGGTTGTGGATACTTCCTAAAGCCCTACCTGCTGGAGTTACAGCAAGTGAATGTGATTTTCAAAAAGGCATCACTTCAGTATTTATCATTTAAGCCACATCATTACTGCAGAAAGACTGGGGAAAGAAAGGATTTCCTGACTGAAAGACTTCTTCATAAGTTATTGGCCTCAGCTATGGTGCTCCTTAATTTACAGAGGAAGTGATCAGTCAACAGACAAGATAAGTCCTTCCCATTTCCCCGAGCCTTTGACCTCCTGCCTGTTCACGCTGCAGAATTGAGGTACAGGAATAAGGGCACATGAGATAAGTTCTTTCTTCCATGGATTTCCAGAATACAATTGTAGGTTGTATGCTTGCATCTGAGGCGCTATAGCCCAAAGAATCAGAGTTGTGGGAAACATGAGTTTGGAGTGATGACCCACGAACTGACAGGATGTTTGTATTTTCCTGTTTCTATTTCTTTAATTTTAATTATTTTTAACATCCCAGTCACAGTTTTCCCTCCTTTTCTTCTCCCAGTCCTTCCTTGCCACTTCCCTCCATTTCTATTCAAAAAAGGGCAGGTCACCCATGGATATTAACAAAACAGGGGATATCAAGTTGCAGTAAGACTAAGTATCTCCCCTTGTATTAAGGCTGGGGAAGGTGACACAGCATGGGGAATAGGGTCCCAAAAGCCAGTAAAAGAATCAGAGACAGTCCCTGCTCCCACTGTTAGGAGTCCCCTGAGTAGCCCGAGCTACACAACTGTCACATATATTCAGAGTGCCTATGTCAGTCCCATGCAGGCTCTCTGCTTGTCTGTTCTGACTCTGTGAACACCGAAGAACCAGGTTAGTTGATGCTGTGAGCTTTCTTGAGGTGTTCTTGACCCCTCTGGCTCCTATATTCCTTTATCTCCCTCCTCTGCAGGATTCCTGGCTAATGTTTCATTGTGGATCTACATCTGCCTCCACAGCCTCCATCAGCTGCAGGATGATGACTCGCTGATGTCAATTGGACCAGGCACAAATCTGATCACAGGAGATAACCAGTTCAAGTTGCTTATCCACTATTGCCAGGAGTCTAAGCTGAAGTCATCCTTGTAGGTTCCTGAGAGATACCCTTGTGCTAGGTTTTTCCCTGACCACAAATGCCCCCTCTTCCAGTTAAACTGCATATCAACAAACCAAATAATCCAATTAAAAACTGAGGTACAAATCTACACAGAAAATTCTCAACAGAAGAATATCAAATGACTGAGAAACACTTTACATGTTCGACATCCTTAGCCGTCAGGAAAATGAGAAAATGATTTTGAGATTCCATGTTACACCTGTCTGAACAACTAAGATTCAAAACACAGGGGACAGCTCATGCTGAGGAGGATGTGGAACAAGGGAAACACTTCTCCACTGCTGGTGGGAGTGCAAACTTGTACAGTGCCTTTGGAAGTGAGGGTGGCAGTTTCTCAGAAATCTTGGAATCAATCTTTTACAAGACCCATCTATTCCACTCTTGGGCATATACCCAAAGGATTCTCAATCATACCAAGAGGAAACTGAGCAAGAAGACTTTGGGGCAAAGTGAGGGCCTGGGAGGCTAGTTAGGAGCCTTTAAAGCAACACAGGGAAAAATAAATAAATAGCTGTGGCATGCACAGAATGGCAGTAGTGAGCACAGAGCGATGCAATTTCAGTGTAACTAAATTAATTATATATTAAATTTGATTTTTGTCATAGTAGTTGAAGAAAAAAGAAAAATCAATAATTAAAAATTTTTCATTCAACAGTGGGGTAGCAAACATTGGCTGTTTATGAACATGGAGAAGATGGATAAAGAAGAATATATGAAGGGAAGTGATTGGTATTTTAAAGTGTGCAGTACTCTTTATTCAAGTGAATATGCTGAGGAGACAGCTGGAATTGCTAGAAAAGATCAGAGTGAGACAGAATATTCAGCAGACATTGGTATATAAAGAGAGTAAGCCAGAATTTAATTTTCCCTGCGAAAATTAATGTAAAAGAAGAGTTAGGTAGGTCCTGGCGTTTAGAGGTGGAGAAAATGGCGCACTAAAGACATGAGCAGGGTAGAAGGGATGAGCTGCGCATTAGAAGAGTAAAAGCAGAAAAGGAAAGGGGAGAACAGAAAAGACAACAAGAGGCCGATTGCAGTGACAGCGTGAATGGCACAAAAATGAAACATAAATGATATGGAAGGTCTTAAGTTATGACCATAGAATGTAATCCAGAAGCCAGAAAACTCTGCATCAGAGGTACGTACCCTCTGCATTTCCAACCAACCCCAACCCTTGACTAATGTAGAGCTATAGTCATGATGAAGGACTGTGTGTGTGTGTGTGTGTGTGTGTGTGTGTGTGTGTGTGTGTGTGTGGCGCGCCTAGTTCCTGGTTCTCAGACACTTAGTTCAAAATTCTCTACATTTATCTTTGAACATGAACAGTGCTTTTGGTAGCAGAGATCAAACTAATGATGTTTTATTAATGCAGATTATCTGGGCATCATTCTAGATGGCTCTGATCAGGCAGGAGAACTCCCAGCAACTGATGACTGTCAGGCATAGGCCGCAGCTATCCTCTATGCTGCAGATATTGAATTTCCTGCTTATACAATCTTATATGCAAAATCCTTAAAATAAATTCCCATCTGTTTATACACGTACTATTGGCATCGACACTCTGGAGGTCCATAATATAGATGCTTTCTCCTCTTCTTAGAGAGCAATCAATCAATAAGTAAACACTAGTTTAGAAACTTTAGAAGAGTTGCTACCCTCTGAACTACACATAGCTACAAGGAAAGGGGAGTTCAGCATTCCAAAGCTGCAAGAAAGTTCCTACAAGATCACATCCTGTTTCCTGTTTTCTCAGTAAATGTTCTATGTTGTTGGTTGATGCTTTAGCCATTTTTCATTGTTAACTTGTGTTTTAAACTCCAGTTATACATCCCTCTCCAGTCAGTCATTGAGATCTCAGTACAATCTAGGGAAGGGAATGCTTTCAAAGTCGCCATCAGAGCTTGCTCCTCCACAAAACTTGAGAATACTGTCCTTTAAGGCTACTCACAATATCTCATCAGCCCTACCTGCTATTTTCCTTTCCAAATTCATGACAGCCCTGCCTCCCTGACCCCTGATGCTTTCTGTCTTTCCCTTTACAGATCACTTTCTTTGTTTCTTTGCTCACACTAAATAGATCTCTGAGAATGCTATTCCTGTTCAGAAACCTGCATGTTGACACAGGAATAAAATGTAAACATTGTATACAAAAAGAGCAAAAATGAGCTCCTTCAAACAGATTAGCTTGGCCTTCCCTTACAGCCTGTCTCCATCCCTTTGTCTAAATTACCTAGCACCAACGTACCCCCGTGGCCACACTAGACAGAGAAACAATTAGGTGATTTTCGCTATTCTTCTAGTTCTTCATTCAGCTCTCTCAAGTCACCCTTATTCCTGATGCAGCCTGCCTACAGGAGCTCCTCCTCCCACTCTACCTCCAATCCCAGAGTATTCCACTCAGAGCCCTACCCAGTTTCTCTTTCCTGCTGTCCCCCCTTAGCCATTCCTACTAGTCAATCCCCATTCCTATGAATCATCCACTGACCTGCAGAAACTCCCTCTAACAGGGACCACACATCCACCACCCTTGCCTAGGACACAAAGCTGACCATAGCAAACAAAGAATGGAAACCCCACCAACAAAGGTAAGTGATGTGGGATTCCCCTGTGTATGCTATGAATACATAGTATTATCATTGGTTAATAAAGAACTTGCTTTGACCTATGGCACGGCAGAATATAGCCAGTTGGAAGAGATATAGAGAGAAAGGAGGAGTCAAGAAGATGCCATGTAGCTGGAAAGGAGATAGATGCCATAAAGTCACCGGGAGGCCAAAGTCTCATTGTGATACATAGATTAATAGAAATGTGTTAATTTAAGATGCAAGAGCTAGACAAAAATATGCCTGAATCATCAGCCAAGCAGTGTTGTAATTAATATAGTTTCTATGTGATTATTTGGGTCTGTGTGACCAGAAAACAAACGAGTGATATTTGTTTACAGATAAAACCAGTTATCTACATCAAGAAAGACTTCAGCTGAATAATGCTGTCAATCAAACGGACACTCTAGATGTTTCTAGAATATTTAATCCAAACACAAAAGAATAAACCTTCTCAGAAACTCTCGGAATGTTCCCCAAAATGATCACATATTGGGACATAACACAAATTTCAAAAGATAAAATTGGAATAACACCTTGCATTCTATGAAACTCCATATATTAAGTCTGGACATCATCAATGATAGAAAGATCAGAAAGTACACAAAATAAAAATTCATGGAATCTGAAAAATCTAATACTGAGTGAAAAGAGATAAAGACAGAAAGCAAGAAGGAAATAAAAAACTATTTAAAAATTATTGAAAAGGAAAGCAAAATATACTCACACATATGGAACAGAATGAATGCAGTTCTAAGACAAGTCTATATCAATAGGTGACTACTTATCTACAATTGATACCCAATGACAAAGGAAAATAATTTTTTCCAAATGTGGTTTTATAAACCATACTCTAGGACAGACCCTGCTTAGTTTGGGTTTTATAGCTTTGAAGAAACACCATGCCAATGGAAAATCTTATACAAAAACATTTAATTGGAGCTGGCTTACAGCTCAGAGGTTTAATCTATTATCAGCATGACAGGAAGCATGGTAGCATGTAGGCACACATGGTACTGAAGAGGAGCTGAGAGTTCTACACCTGGATCAGCAACCAACAGGAAAAAAAAGTGAGACGCTAGGCTTAACTTGAGCATCTGGGACCTCAAAACCTATACCCAGTGACACACTTACTCCAGAAAAGCCACACCTACTCTAATAAGGCCATACACCTCCTAATAATGCAGCTCCATATAAGCCCATGGGGCCATTTTCATTCAGTCTACTACAATCCCCATGCCTTGATTTAGATGGCCAAAACAAAGTGAACTCATTTTGTGGACAGTTGGCATCATTTTGCTTTATTTTGGCATATTTTATTGCTATTTTACTTCTTTGTTTTTATTTTTATTTTGTGGGATTTTTATGTTTGTTACTTTTTTCTTAGTATTTATTTTGAGAGAGAGAGAATATAAGGTTGAGAGGGCAGGGAGATATGGAAGCTCTGGGAGAAGCTGGGAAGAAGAAACATAATAAAATATGTTATATTTAAAAATTTCAATAAAAGCTAGCAATAAAACAAGCAAATATAACTCTTTTTCTTTACCCATATTTTCCTGTCCATATCTTTACATAGTTATTTTTAGTATTGTAAAAAAGTTTTTTCAAGTAGCCTTGCTTGTAAGCTGTGAGTAATTATTTGCTAACTTTATGCTTAGAAGTTCATCTGACTTCATGTTAAATCCTTAGATACCACTTCTATCATTTAAGTACATTCATTAATTGGTGTCTGTTTGTGAACATAAATTCATTCCACAATGCAAAATATGTATCTCAATTTCCTACTCCAACCGTGAGGATCCAGGGCATCCAACAGAGGTAGCCAGGCTTGGCAGAACATGCTTTGCCTGGTAAGCCATGTTTCTGGCCCTGGATTCCACTTTCTCGCCTTGGGAATATGAAAGCACAGCTACATTTAATTCTTGAACAGTCTCATTTTTCAGAATAACACTGTTAAACAGATCTTTTTTATTAAAACTTTATATTACTATAACATTGCTGGAGTAGTCAAGGAATCTGCTTGTTTTTCCTTTAAAGTTTTGAAATTTTATTAAATATGCCTCAGAATTGGTGATCTTGAGATAATTTTTCTTAAGCATGCAATGGATCTTTGAGACAAGTATTTATCACTCTAAGCACAAAAAAAACATAAGGAATTGTTTTTAACTAAATTTAATGTTTCTCTATTTTGTTGTTTGTCTGGGGCAATACCCTTTTGTACTAAAGATAGTTATATGTTTTTACTGTTATTATTATTTATTTATTAAAAATTTTTACCTTCCCCCTCCTCCCATTTCTCTCCACTTCTCCCCCTCCCCCTCCCCCTCCTTCTCCAGTCCTAAGAGCAGTCAGGGTTTCCTGCCTGTGGGAAGTCGAAGGTTCTCCTCCCTCCATCCAGGTCTACGAAGGTGAGCATCCAAACAGACTAGGCACCCACAAA
>LOJH01016328.1:9477-22896 GCA_001685095.1 Ellobius talpinus
AGTTCAATTCCCAGCAACCACATGGTGGCTCACAACCATCTATGATGAGATCTGATGCCCTCTTCTGGCCTGTGGGCTTACATGGAGGCAGAATGTTATATACGTAATAAATAAATCTTAATAAATAAAAATAAGCCATTTCTTAAAAAAAAAGTTACAGGTAAGTCAAGTGTGGTGGAGCAGAGGCAGGTGAATCTCTGTAAGTTCAAAACTAGCCTGGTTCACATAGCTCCAAGATAGCCAGGACTACATGGAGAGACTGTGCTAGAGAGTTAGCTCATTTGTTAGGAGCACTTCCAGAAAACTAGGTTTGAATTCCCAACACCTAGATGGCTGTTCACAACTATCTGTAATTCCAGTCCCAGGCAATCCAACACTTTTCTGGCTTTTAACCAGGCCCAAGGACTATACAAGGCACTGAACTTATATATAGTTAGAATAGGCATTCGGAATGGAAACTGTGGAGCTTCATACTGGATTATTATACTTTCAGCTATTGAATTATATTTTTATGTGCTTATCCAGCACCAGAAATTAAAAATCAGTGCCACACGTAGAACTAGGAAAACAATTAGCAGCCGGGCAGTGGTGGTGCATGCCTTTAATCTCAGCACTCAGGAGACAGAGGCACTCTTAAGTTCTAAGCTAGTCTGGTCTACAGAGTGAGTTCCAGGACAGCCCGGGCTGCAAAGGGAAGCTCTGTCTCAGAAAGAAAGAAAAACAATTAGCTTTATACACTCTGATTTTGTGATAGTTTTTGATTTGTAGAACATTGTGAGAACATTAGAGTTCCCATGTACCTTGTATTTCATTTCCTTTATTGTTGACATCTTAAATTTAGTGAGATGTTTGTTGTGGTTAAGAGACCAATGCTGAAGCAGGAAGATTATAAGTGTAGGCTCTGTCTAGGCTACAAAGAGCATTCAGGGCCAGCTGAGCCAAATTTGTGAGACCCTGTCTCAAACTAAAAAGTAAAAATGCTGGGCTTAGGATATAGGTAGAGTGTTTAACCCAGGGCATGCAATCCAGGTTAAATCCCCAGTACAGAGAGATAGATGATCTGTAAGTACTGTCTGTATACTGGATATACTAGATTTAATGGCATATGCTTATAGTCTCAACTTCTTGGAAATCTGAGGCAAGTCACTTGAGCCTAGGAATTGGAAACCAGCCTGGCATTATACCAAGACCCTTTCTCTAAAAACAAACAACAAAAATCAGTTGTGGCTAGAAATGTAGTCATTGATAAAGCACTTTGTTAGCATGCCTGGGAATTTGAGATCTCTGCATCATCCATAATTTTAGATTTACCTAGTATCTTAGTTAGTTTTCCTGTTTCTGTAATAAAATTTCCTGACAAATGTAACTTAAAAAGAGAAAGAATTTATTTCTGCTCACAGTTCCAGGATATGGACCTTCATGATAGGGAAGCCCTAGTGGTAGATTTAGGTAGCTAATCACATTTCATATAGAATAAGCAAGCAGAGAGCAATGAATGATTGTGTTCAGCTCACTTTTGTCTTTTTTATACAGTCCAGTATCTCAACCAAGGGAATGGTGCCACCCACAATTGGCAGGTCTTCCCCACTCAAGATACTCCTCTATAAGCCTCCATGCCCGAAGGCTTATCTCCCAGGTGATTCCTTATCTCAATAAAATGACGATTGAGATTAACCATCACACTTAGGTTTACTTAATTTTCTCATGTGTCTGCTGTTCTCATCCAAGGTGCATCCTGTGTTATATCTAGTTGTCATGTTACTTTACTCCTCACAGCTATAACTTAATTAGCAGGATATTTTATAGAACGTTGCAAAGCTGGGTGTGATGGTGCATGCCTTTAATCCCGGCACCGGGGAGGCAGAAGTAGACAAGACTGATCTCTGAGTCCGAGGCCAGCCTGGTCTACAAAGTGAGTTCCAGGACAGCTAAGACTGTTACACAGAAAAATTCTGTCTTGAAAAACAAACAAAAGAATGTGGCAGTGGGATTTTCCTGTTTTTTCTTACAGTTGNAAAAAAAGAAGCTCACAGAAACAAAGTGCTGTTTTTACCATATATCAAAGGTATATACTATATGCTATACAACGTGCACCATGATAGTGAACATCATCAGCCAACCCAGGGTAGTCTAAGGATTGGCATAGATGTCTGTCTGTATTTTTCCAGACAAGGTTTCTCTTGTGTAACAGCACTGACTGTCCTGGAACTCACTCTGTAGAGCATGCTGACCTCTGACTCACAGAGATCCACCTGCCTCTGCCTCCCCAGTGTTAGGATTAAAGGTGTGCACCACCACGCCAACCGGTTTAGATGTCTTTCTAAAGTACTCACCCTAGCTGTCTCTTTATCTTATTCTACCTTAAAGTATCTACATCCCTAATGCAGTTGATGAACTATGACCTGGTTCTGTAATAGGATGGCTTTTGTTGGAAAGACCTCTATAACGTGTTCATGTTTTGGCCCACATCACTCTAAAATTTCCTACATGTAAACACGTAGCCCTAGTGCTGACCATTTTGACATTCAGGACACCTGTAGCCCTTCAGAATGCCACTACTCTTTAAGCTGTCACAGCCTATATACATGTCTATTGTGAATTTCCAAATTGATGTTCAGGAGTAGTAGAGGGGTGTCAAGGGCCTAGTTTGCTACCCAGTCCAAATGAGACATCAGTTGATAAGTGAAGAATAATTTGGACTGCCAATGACTAGTTTTAGAAAGTCTGTTGGGACTTGTCCTGTAAAAGGATGAACTAAGCATCACCCTGACGTGGACATCTAGATACTGCCCAGAGACTTTGTAATGTCTTTTGGTGAGACCAAGTTCTAGCGAGTAGATTCTGGATATTGAATCTGCCCTGTTCCTTTTAGTCTGGGGTAGAGTCAGTCTTGTTGAAGTTCAGATAAAGATTGTATAGACCCCTGGTAGCTCTGACACCAGCTCAAATCAGTAAGAGCTGGCAAGATGTTTTTAAAGGATCTCACGGAGAGAAGTGGATGGATAGCTGCCATGTGCTCGCTGGCTGAACAAAATGTGTCTCCTTTGAAGTGACCTTTTGAGTTTGCTTGGGAGTAAAATCCTCAAACTACAAACCATATTATGTTTGTGATCACAGTACATAGTTGAGTAAGGTCTTGAGCCCAGGCCTCCTGGTTTGTTGGTGGTTTGCACAGTGGAGTACTCAAGGTCCTACCTTCATCCACGTCCCTGCCCATGCATCACTGGGGTGGTGTATGTTTGAGTTTGAAATAAGTTCAGTGGTTAAGATCACTTGGCTATTCCAGAGGAACTGAATTCAATTCCTAGATCTATACTGAGCAGCTCATAATTGCTTCAGTGCTTCCAACACATATTTATGGCCTCCCTGGTCTTATACATGCAGGTACAGACATGTATGTGTACACACACACACACACACACACACTTGTTTTGAGATAGTCTTTCTGTGTAGCCCTAGCTGACCAGGCTGGCCTCCAAGTTGTAGAGAACCTCCCACCTCTGCCTCTGAAGTTCTGGAATTAAATGTGCATGCCACCACATCTAACTAAAAAAATAAATAATAAAAATTAACCAAATCTTTTGTGGGGGGCTATGAGAGATTACTCAGCAATTAAGAACACTGGCTTTCTTCCAGAGGAACTGGCTTCTGTTCTCAGCACTCAGATAGTGGCTTACAACCATCTGTGATTCCAGTTCCGTCTTGTAGTTTCTTTAGGCACATACTTATATGCAGCCAAAATATTCATACAGATAATAATAAATGTTTTGTTTTTTGAAACAAGTTTTCTCAGTGTAGCTCGGACAGTCCTGGAACTCACTTTTGTAGACCAGGCTGGCCTGGAACTCAGAGATCCATCTGCCTCTGTCTTACGAGTGGTGGGATTAAAGGCATGTGCCACCACTGCTAAATTAAAAATAAAATTTAAAAAAACAAAAAAGCAGAATCCATTGGGTGGTGGAGGTGCAGGCCTTTAATCCCAGCACTTGGGAAACAGAGGCAAGGATCTCTGAGTTCAAGACTAGCCTAGTTTGCAGACTGAGTTCCAGTATCTGCATGATTTCCTCGTGTGCATCCTAGTATTCCTCCCTGACTTGCTGCCACATGCTCATACACTATAAGAGTAGGAGGTATGGCTCTGGAAGGGGGTTCAGGCAGGAAGTGAGATGCTTGGGATGATTCTTTTGTTATTTTTTGTTTCTGTTTTTCGAGACAGGGTTTCTCTGTGTAACAGTCCTGGCTGTCCTGGATTTCACTTTGTAGGCCAGGCTGGCTTTGAACTCACAGAGATCCGCCTGTCTCTGCCTCCCAAGTGCTGGGATTAAAGGCGAGCTCCAGGTCCACCACCTGGCAATTGGGATGATTTTTGAGCAGGTATTTCTGGCTAGTTACCACGTTTTTATTATATATAGGCATCTAACATAGGCACCGTAAGATACCCATAGTTTTTTCTGTGTTTGCATGCCATTATAGCAGAAAGCAGAGGACAAACTGATAGAAAAGGGCAGACTATGTCCTCTTAGGGCCCACCAGGAAAAAAAAATCAAAATTAATTACATCCACTTTAGTGTGAGAATCAGGGAAGGCTTGGTATGTCTGACTTCTGAGCTAGAAACTACTGGCAAGACAGAAATGGTATACTCTGGCTGGAAGGCCAGGAAGTGTAGGGAACTAACTGGTGCAGATGGAGGAGTGAAGGAGGAGCTTCGATCAGCATTTAATGCCTCAGGAGATGGTTTGCAGGATGGCTTTTCAGGTCTTGGTGGCCTCTAGGTTTTTAGGGCTGCACTGTGGGTCTGTCTACAATACTTGAATTGCTGAGATGGCACTGTCCATTGAACTAGGTGAAATAGAAGTGAGATGGCAGTATAAATAGGCCACTTTTGATAAAGTAGGTCTTAAGAATGTTCTGAAATACTAGGGAAGAAACAGCTAGAAATCCATTTGCCAAATGGTAGCTAAGATTAGTATATTCTGGGTTATGTGCTAGTGCTAGGACTATTGTTAGTAAATTTGATTTGTTTTATGACTGGGCTAATGCTTTACCACTGGCCCAAGTGATCTCTATTTTTTCCCTTTATTAAATCATATAATCTTTCAAGGACAAACATAACAGCTAAGGATGCTAGAATGAGAGCAAAGTCACAAGGTAATTCTAGTGCTGTCTTCAGTGATATGCTCTTTATCATTCTGGGAAGTCAGGAAATATCCAGCTCCTGCAGCTACCATAATGCAGCAACTCCCCATTTGAACTCTTTTTTTTAACATTCTTGTGAAAGTGACAATTGTTTGTAAAGCTGCCTCTAGATCTCCAAGCCTCGTGAGCCAGTGGATCCCTCAGCCCTCGTGCACCAAGCTTCTTCTGGTCTGTTTCTAATGGTGTCCCTTCTGTTTTCAACTGTCTGTAATTGGGAAGTACCAATTTACCATGACCGTGTCTGTGCTTGTGTCTGCATCTAGTGGCCACATCTGACAGCCATCTGAACTCTCAGGTCACTCCTGAGTGATCTCTTTATCTGTGTGTCTTTTGGGGAAGTTAGTCACTGAATGCTCACCAGGGAGGGGCAAGTGAGAGAGTCTTTATCGAGACATGCATTATGTGCTCAAAAAGTTAGGGCCTCATCCAAGGACAGAAGTGTCTCAGTTTCGGGGTCTGAGGTAATTTGGCCAAAGACGCTCTTTGGGCTAGGAATGTAGCTCCATGCTAGAGGCTTGCTTAGCATGTCTGAGACCCCAGTTCCATAATAAAAAGAGAGGGAACACAAGCTCTGAGGCATCCATTATGCTGGAACAGATTAGAAATGAGTTGGAGATTGATACAAACCTGGATGGCTATAGGAAGCCACTGAGAGCAATGGGGTGTGGGATTCACATATAACAGGTTGAAGGAGCCTGAGTTCAATGGCTTATTTTACCATTGGAGCCAGATGTTTGCAGGGGACCCCACCCTAGTTAGCATGTGGATAAACAGAGGGTGGGTGTGGTAGATGTGCTCTGCTCCATTCCTCAGGAGAGTATGAGTGGCTAGGTCTTGGTTTCCCTAGCCTTGACCGTGCCTAAGCTATTGCCCCCACAGAGACCCTTGCCACTTGTGGAGCATGGTGAATGTGGACTGCTTCCCCCTCTCCCAGTATTGTGCTACCCCCCAGGCAACTCTGCTCCACCACAATGAACATTGCCTCTCTGCCTTAGACACCTTGCTGGGATCTAACTTCTCTGGTCTCCATGGATACCTGTAGATACCCCCACAACACATTCATATACATAATAAAAATATAAATATTACTTGTTTATTATATATGATATATATTATTTCATAAATATATGCTAATATTTGTTTTATATTATTATGTATTGTTATTAAACAGAAGCCCTTTTGGTCTCGGCTTGTTTAACATTCCCCAAAGGGCCACTGCTAAGTGGATGTGGTGGGAGTGTAGAGTAGGCTAGACTTTTCTCCATTTCAAGGTTCTACCTCTTAACTTTCATGAAGACCCTGTGTCTTTGAGAAACTAGGGTGGGTCTCCTTTTCTCTAGCTCTTCTCTAGGCATGAGGGCATCTGTTCTAGTGTACCCACAATCCACTGGAGGGTTGGGTAGATGCTCCTAGAGAAACTGCAAATCTGACTGCAATGCTGCCTTCTGTGGCTGAGAGTTGTTGAATTATCTAGGGTCGAGAAAAAACTAGGCTAGCTAAAAGATAGACCTGTTATTTTTTTTTTTATTATTATAAGGGGCAAACTCACAAAACAGGAATGAGAAGTCCCAAGCTCAGCTGTGTAGTACAGGAACCACATAGAGAATGAACTTTGGGTATTTTTCTCTCACCTTTACCTGATCCCACCCCTTAAAGATCATTGGCTGACAGTGATTCCCCATCAGAGAGTGCCCTGAGGTCTGTCTGCAGGCATAGCACACATTGGAGGTATCCAAACAGAAATTCCCATTCTCCACTTCTAGACCTGAAAGTGAGAAAGATTCTCTGGAAGTCACTAGACCAATATCTAATTGAACCACAAAGAGATCAAGGCACAGAACACAGACTGCTGGTTTGCAGGCCAATACAGTCTTTGCTGGAGATAGATCTTTTCTGATGGGACTTATTACCAGAGGAGCTTTTGAGATCCCGTGTGTGTTTCCTCTGCAGGACAAGATTAGATGCACCGCGTTTGGAAACAAAATCCCTGAGCAGCTCCACATTGCCACCCAACTATGCTTCAGATCGCCTGTCAGGAAACAGCAGAGACCCTGCGCTGAAACCCAAAAGGTCCCACCGCAAGGCAGACCCTGATGCGGCCCACAGGTACTTAGAACCCTCAACAAAGGCCAACAATGCAGCTCAATGCGAGCAACAATGCAGTCTACCTCAAGGCTGGTTAGGAGCTTCAGGTTGTCCATTCCTTCAAAGCCTTGTCCTTTAGTACATAATCCCCTTAGAAGAAGGGATTCAGCAGAAATTCTGAGAAATGTCCCGTGACGTGCCTTATTCAGTTCCATCTGGGCACACTCATTTGTAGGATTATACTTAGGTGTTAACAGAGCATCTTGGCACTTAGAAGTGAACTAGGGATCTCTTGGAGAGGGTTTCTGAAAGGGTAATGTTTAAAATGACACCAGAAGGGGCTGGGCGCTGGTGGCACATGCCTTTAATCCCAGCACTCCACAAAGGCCAGCGGTTCTCTGAGTTTGAGGCCAACCTGGTCTACAGAGCAAGTTCCAGGACAGCTAAGGCTACACAGAGGAACTCTGCCTCAAAAAAACAAAACAAAAAGACACCAGAAGGATGAGAAAGCTGTGTGAAGGGTGTTGTAGAAAGAAGATCTGTAAGAGCTGAAGTTTTGAGGCATAAAAGAGCGTGTTGGTTTCAGAGACAGGGGGTTCCAGGGTTTGTAGGGATGATTATAAACAGGAGAGTAGAAAGTAGAGGTACATGACAGGACCCTGCAGGGGTTTGAACCTGAGGTAATAAAAGCCCAGCCAAGCAGACCTGACAGGTTACTGAGCACCAAAGTCAGAAATAAGCATACACTACAAGGTGACTAAGAGACATTCCCAAGAAAAGGACTGGCTACTATCACTTAGTGGGCAGGCCCCAATACTGTTAGTACATCTGGATTCAGATCTACTGAGAAGAGTAACCCAATCCAAGGATGGGGGCCTTCTGAATCCCCTACAATGGTGGCAAGACTAGACCACTCCTGACTTCTCAGGTAACAGCTTGTTCTCATTGTTTGCAGACCCCGGATCCTGGAAATGGACAAAGAAGAAAACCGGCGGTCTGTGCTTCTGCCCACACACCGGCGGAGGGGTAGCTTTAGCTCTGAGAACTATTGGCGCAAGTCCTATGAGTCATCAGAAGATTGCCCAGAGGCAGCAGGCAGCCCCACCCGCAAGGTGAAGATGCGGAGACACTGAGGCCCTGTGCCCACCTGGAACTCTGGCTAATCCTGATGTAGCTGCCCCATCTTCTGTTTCGTTTGAGTGGTTTTTTTTTTCCTTTGTTGTTTGTTATTTTGGTCCTATATACGTTTTCCTTGCTTTGTTGCCTGTTAAGGCTAAAGAATAGAATTGGCGCAAGACCTGGGTTCTTATGTTCTTGGCTTTTCTCCTTGATGGAAAAGGCTGTTAGCTTCTGTAGGGGAACACTCATACCAGAGTAGCCAGTCGAGACAGTGGGGACAGCTGTCTTCAAGTGGAAATGTGTCAGACTAGGTTTATTTAAACACACAAAATGTTTTGGTTAAGGAATTCTTGTTTGGGCTTTTCATGTAAATCTGCAGTGTTTTAAACAAAGGTGATTCTTTTGCCAGCCCTTTTCTTCCACTGATGCTCATGCTTGGATGAGGTCTCTTGGAGCCATACAGGTCCTGCATTGGGCCTGCTGCCCCTACATCTCACCTGCTGTCCAGGTTCTGGAAGCTCATGCATATACCCTGTTTTCCCCACTGTTCAGGTTGGCTGGATATGGGGTTTAAACAGTACCAGCCCCTGCCATCCCATTTCTGAGTCCCCAGGCTTCCTGCATGCCCTCCAGCTTGCTCTGCCCACCAATCCTAGGTGGTCAAGAGACTAGCACAGTGGTCCTGACCTCTTGCCAAGAGCATACCTGTTTGCTGTGTTGCTCCTTTTAGGCATATGTGTGTGGTTGTATGGGACAGTTAGATTTGCTGCAGTGGGTCATTTGTAGGAATTGTTTCTAGCTAGAGGAACTGATTTGCTTCCAGTCTAGCGTTATGGGTTATGGGAACTTGGGGTGTGTGGTAGGGCTTTGTTTCTTTTGTTCTGAGGTGTTTGCCCTCCCATTAGTCTCTTGGCTTTCTCCTTTTATTTTCTCCTCAGTTGGCCATCTTGGTTCTTTTTTTCCTCTATAGCATCTATCTAAGAAGGTGTGTCCATCCTCTCTTGTCCACGTATAGCTTATATCCAAGGCCAGAAGTCAAACCTGCATATTGGGTTGGTACTTTGTCTGCCTCAGGGGCATGGGTGCTGAGGAAGGAACTTTGAAAATAATAGAAAATAATAGAAAGTTAAAATCTTTGACAGTTTCTGCCTGCTCAGATCCTAGAAAGCTGTAGGGTTTTGCTGATGCAGGTTCATTAAGACTGTCTTTGGCAGCTAGACAAGGACTGAGCCTGCCAGAAACAGGCCTTCTGAGCAACCATGCCACCACCACTCCAGAGGTACACAGAGGCCTGACCTCAGGCCTCAATGGCTGCAGAGAGGGAGAACAGCCAGCCAGCAGGAAATCCTTCTTTGGGGTCAAAATTCTTTTGCCAATGTAGAGAGCCTTCAAGTTGAGACTGCATAACTGAAGCAGTTGCAGGTCTTCTGTGGTTTTGGGGTGTTTTTGTTTTTGTTTTGTTTTTTTACTGCTCTTTTCCCCAAAAAATGATTTGTAGTTGTGTGTGCAGCACTTTGCCCTAATATGTGTGTGCTCTACAATAAAAAACAAATCTAATATATTTTGAAAAAATTGTCTGATGCTGTGGTAAGAGAAAGCTTGACCTTGGTTTGTCCCTTAATTTATTTTCTTAACCTTCCAACTGGATTTGGAGAAATCGAATTTATTCCTTCCAGTACTCTGACAGTGGCCACTAATATTGGCCCTCTTGGTTCATGGCTAAAGGTGGACTTGCCCTTACCCACTGCCCTCTCCCCTTCAAGGAGGGTGGTCTTCATAAACCATGGTGACCAGGGACACACCTTGTTGAATTCTAGAAACTACACCCTCTCCCTGGCCCAGTAGAGAGGCTGCAAACTAGTGCAAATGCCACAAATGGATCTGGGGTGGGGAGAGGGGAACTCTGGTAGATGACATGACAATTCTTATACTCGGTAGTCAGGTTCTTGAGCTCCCTGGCTGGAACCTTGGTAGACAAAACAGAAGAGGATGAGGCTGGGCCTCAGTGGACTCCAGTCTATTGGGATCCCTAGTGATGTAGATCCCAAGGTGCTGCCAGCTATCTCTGTCTACCCAGCTCTGCTCCAGTGATCTGAGCCCATGAGCCACTTTGGTCAAATTGCCAATGTGGAATCTTGGTCAAGCCATTTCACACTGCCCATAGAATGACTGACCAGGGCCTCTTTATGATCTGTGCAATGGACTGGGATGACAGTGGAACTGAGAGGAAAGCACCAAATGTCATCCCAACCATGATTTTGCAGAAGTGGTCCCACTCCATGCTTGGACACCTTGCCCTAGGGGCAAATGGGTGGGAGAGACTCTTGGTCTAGGGTTCTCCTAGGTTTCAGTCTGTACTTGGATAGTACCCCCATCTGCATGAAGTAATAGCCTTAAGCAGGTTTCTCAGAGTCCCACACCTGATTCTTTGAATCTTGCCTGTTCAGTCATGGCACTGGGCCAAGAGCTTTGCTCCATCAGCCCCTGCCTGTCTCAGCCTTCCTGTTTGATAATAGTTGCTCCAACAGTAACTGGTACCAGCCCTAACCACCTAGGAATTCATCCCATTACTCTAGCCCTGTTGCATGGAGGAGGAAACAGGTCTAGAGAGTTCAGAAAAATAAAGTATCCTATAGGCCGGGCTCAGTGCAGGAGAGAAACCTGAATATGACATGCTTAGGTGCACATAAGGTGTTCTATGATGTATAAATACAACAGCAGTAGAGCCCATTAACTGTAAGTGTAAATAACATGTACAGTGTGCTTGTAAATCTCTATAGCTATTGTTGCCCACAGAACACTCTGACATTTTGTTTAAGTGTGGGATTCATCTATTTGTGGTTGTAATTCAGATAACATGTGAAGGAGATGCATTTTATGAGTTTGTCTTAGTTCTCTGTGGCTTCCAAAACATTACTTAAAACTTGAGAGTGCGTAAAGCAACAGAATTAGCTGGGTATGTTGGTGCATGCTTATAATTCCAGCAGAGGCTGGGACAGAAGGATTAAAAGTTCAATGCCAACCTGAGCTAAAAAGCAAGACCTTGTCTCAAAAAGCAAAGTGGCTGGCTAAGCATGGTGCTTGTCTATAATCCCAGCAGAAGCCATGGGAATATTGCAAGTTTGAGGTCACTCTAGTCTATACAGGGAGCATGAGGGCAGCCGAAGCTACATAGTGAGACCCTCTTTCAAAGCAACAAAAATAAACTGGTTCATCCTCTGAGGCTCTGGTAGGAAACCGATTCTTGCTGCTTGCAACTTGGGATGGCTCTAACCAGTCAAGAAGCAAGTTCTCTAGATCCATAGTATGGTATGCTACATACTTCTCAGTACCTCTCTGTACCCCCCCCCAGTGTGTGTGTGTGTGTGTGTGTGTGTGTGTGTATTTATATAGACAGGGTCTCACTCTAGCCCAGTCTAACCTTGAACTGGCAATCCTGCCACTGCACACATTTTCTGTCCCTGTCTTAATTGGGCATTGTAATTAGTTACAGGAACACCCACATAATCCACAGCTACATGGCCTCCACTTTATTTTGTGGCAGTGCCAGGGATGGAACCCAGTGCCTCTCCAGTGCTAGGCAAGGGCTCTACCACTGATCTATACAACTTGTGGAAGTGTATGCCTTCCAAGAGCTAGGACCTAAGAGCCTTGGGGGCCACTGTGCAGCTTACCACCTGCTATTTCTTCAAAAATTGTTACAAAACTTGTGACCTGTTGATCCCTCAAAGAAATTGTACAAATTGGATTAAAATTTCTCAGCCTCAGCACTATTTTAAAATTGAATCTGGATCGTAATATTTACTCCATTGCTTGCTTGCATTTTTTTTCTTTAGTGCTGGCCATCGAACCTAGGGCCTTGTGAATTCTAGGCCTTGTAAATGTTAACTATGCCCCCAGCAGCTCATTGCTTTCTTAAGTTTAGACCTATGCTGTCCAATCTGGAACTACTGGACTCTGCCTTCTGAGCACTTGAAATGTGGCTAGTTTCAATTGAGATATGCTTTATACACACCAGAAACTGAAGTTAGTATGAAAAAAGAATGTAAAATATATAGTTGATAACTTTATATTGATTACATGTTGAAATACTATTTTGGACATACTGAGTTGAATAAAATACATTATTTAAATTAATTTCACCTGTTTTGTTTGAGTTCTTTAAAGAAGTTGTTTTTAGTTGTGTATGTCTAGTGAGGGCTTATGCACATGGGTGCAGGTGCCTAAGGGGCCAGAAGAAGTAGAGCCCCTGGAGCTGGGGATAACAGATGTGTGCTGAGTACCACCCAGGCCCTGGTTTCTGTTTTTAATCGGGCTGTTTGAGTTATTTGTCTGCTGGGTATTACGGGAAATGGATAGATTGCTAACCTAGCATGTGTTCAATCCCCAACACCATACACAGACAAAACAAAGAGATCTTAACACTGTGCAGCTAGTGTACACCTATAATCCCAGCACTCAGAAACTGAAGCAGGGGGATCATGGGTTCCAGGGGAAAGAATAGTAAATGTGAATGTAAAATCTTTACTTTTGAATATTAGTGTCTTAGTTTTTAATATAATTTCAATTTTCTCAATTTTTAAAAGACATGTATATGAATGCTCTATCTGCATGCATGCCTTTATTCCAGAAGAGGACATCATCAGATCCCACTATAGATGGTTGTGAGCCACTATGTGGTTGCTGGGAACTGAACTCAGGATCTCTGGAAGAGCAGCCAGTGTTCTCAACTGATGTGGGATTCCCCTCTTTATGCTGTGATTACCATTGATAAATAAAGGAACTGCTTTGGGCCTAGAGCAGAGCTATAGGGGAACAGAGCTAGGTGGGGAAAACTAAGCTGAATGCTGGGAGAAAGGAAGATGGAGTTAAGGAGAAGCCATGGAGCTGCTGCCCGAGAAAGACATGCTAAAACCTTGCTGGTAGGCCACACCTCGTGGTGATGCACAGATTAATGGAGATGTGTTAAATTAATATGTAAGAGTTAGCCAATAAGAAACTAGAACTAATGGGCCAAG
>LOJH01016329.1:334-11747 GCA_001685095.1 Ellobius talpinus
TCAGCCAGCAGTCCTGAAGCTGTCATGGATGTTGGACCATCTGGGCCATTGCTTTAGGGGGTCTTGTTTGATCAAACCATATTAGTCTGGAAGGAATCCACAAGTTCTCATCCTCTGTGGAAACAAAAGCAGAACCTCTTTTCCAAAGCAACATATCCTTAGACCCAAGTTTTGAAGTCAAGATACCTTTAAAGTATATGTGTTGGTTTAGCTTAGCAGCCCATACAATGAAATGTCTCTGTACTTAGCTCATTCACAGTCAAAAATTTCAGAGAAAACACAATAATATACATAATCCAGACTTTGTATATTTTCCATCTTTACGTGGCTTATTTTTCTTTACTTTTTAAATCTATGACTGTCTGTCTTCTCTCTCCCAAGCCTATATACATTTAACCAACACTGTGACCCAATTACAGGCCTTTTTTATTTGAATCTGTTTTTATTATTATGTATTTGTAATTATTTTTTGACCAGAAGCACCTTTTTTTTAAATGCTAAATGGTCGTAACTAGGACCAACTCTGCAGCCCTGCCTGCTTGTTTTTTCCAGTCCAACATGACAGAGGTATGTTTACTGCCTCTGAGAGCCATGTACACCGCTCCAACTCTAGGGTCGCAGTGGGCCTATGTCACCATGAAGCAATGTGTAACGTGCTGCTTACAGACCCCATTTAAGTGCTGACCTCCTAAAAGAGCCAGAGCTGTTTGTGTGAACCAGGAAGCTTCTTTTTTAAGGAATCATGTTTTTGCTTGCTTTTAGCAAACAGAACCTACCTGAGAAAATGTTACTACCATGAAGCCATGTTTAACTGTTTAATTTTTAATGTTTAGAATTTTTTTTAAGCTCTCTCAGGTTTTAGGCAGATGTAATTGCCCCACGTTGGGTACCAATTTTTTGATGGAGGCTGCTTGTTCATTTCTCGGCTGCCCAGACCCAAAATAATCACACAAAAAACTATGCTAATTACAATACTGCTTGGCCAATAGCTTAGGCTTCTTATTAACTAACTCTTACATCTTAAATTAACCGATTCCTATATTTTATCACAAGGCTCGTGGTTTATCAGTAAGGTTCCTGGGTGTCTGTCTCCTTCAGCAGCTCCATGGCGTCTCCCTGACTCTGCCTTCTTTTTCTCCTTTTCTTTTCTTTTCTGCTTAAAATTCCCACCTTGCTCTATTCTGCACTGCCATTCATTAGCCAATAAAAGCAACACATATACAAAAGGACTTCCCACATGTGTGTGCATGCGTGTGTGCACCCTCCCATGTTGGGGTCAGGGGACTATTCTAGAGCTGATTCTCATCTTCTCAGTTGGGCAGTTCTCTCATTTCTGCTGCACAGCCTACTTTGGGTAGCTGGTCTGGAAGCTTCTAGCAGGTTCTGTCTCTGCATCCCATCTTGTTGTGAGAGTGTTGGGATTACAGATGACCATCCCCCACAGCAGTTGTTTTGACTGAGCCTGGGTCAGCAGGCTTGCACAGCAAGCCCTTTTCCTGGCTGAGCCATCTCTGGCCATGGTTCCATCTCTTACCAGGCTTCTGTTTCTTGGTTTTTATGGCAAGAACTGAGGGGATTTTATTTTTGGGTTTGTTTCTGTTTCAGACTCTGCCTATTGCCTTTGTACTTAAAAAAAGACTTTGAGTAGTTATAGTATCATATCAGAGACACATTCATCCCCTCGGATCTTTTGCAGAAAAGTCTGGTTTGAATACAGCTGCAGAGAATCCAAGGCCAGGTGCGCTCCCCTCAGTCCAGGGAGTCAGAGCAGCCTGCAGGAGCACCTCCCGGCCAGGGAGTCAGAGCAGCCTGCTGGAGCATCTCCCGGCCAGGGAGTCAGAGCAGCCTGCTGGTGCATCTCCCGGCCAGGGAGTCACAGCAGCCTGCAGGAGCACCTCCCGGCCAGGGAGTCACAGCAGCCTGCTGGAGCACCTCTCGGCCAGGGAGTCATAGCAGCCTGCTGGAGCATCTCTCGGCCAGGGAGTCACAGCAGCCTGCTGGAGCACCTCCTAGCCAGGGAGTCACAGCAGCCTGTTGGAGCACCTCTCGGCCAGGGAGTTACAGCAGCCTGCTGGAGCACCTCCCGGCCTGGCTTACTGTGTTCCAGGAAGCTGCTGTGTCTTCCATGTCTCACATTTCCTGTAGTCAGTGAGATGGTTTTTTTCCTTTTCCCCGTCTTTGCTAAAACCCTCCAGACCCTCACCTGCCTTAGTTGTCATTTGTGTCTATTCTAGACATTTTCACTGTTCAGTGTAGTGTTATGCCTGTACTATGGGACAGTTCGTGAGTTGGGCAAAGGGCTGGAGATTGAAACATACAGACAGAGACACGGGTCATCCTTGAAACAAGAATGCCTCTTTTATTGTGTTCCAGGGCAACTTATATAAGGCTCTCTTGAATAATGGCCACGCCCTAGCTCTTAGAACTTTTCAGCTGCAAGCCCACCAGAAACCACTCCCCTGCCATCAGTAACTCATGAGAGTCCCGTGCCTAGAGCAGCTGTAGGCATAGGAAAACAAATTGTTTACTATGGCAGGCAGGGTGTCATAGAAAATTCAGGGCCTGAGGGTCCGCAGTCCCCAACAGTTCAGTAGTGGTGTTAACTCTATTGTCATTTGGGTCCTCAGCCTAGCCGTGTCTTTTTCACCTTACTGTGTTCATTGTCTCTGCGCCTCTGACTTACTAGAGTCTCTCTAGGGTCAGCAGGGCCCTTCATGTCTTGAGGGCCTCAGAGGTACCGCCCTGCCGCCTTCTCTCCTGTTGTCCTTCCATTTTCTGGAGTTGTCCCACACTGCCCATGCCATTTCTGTTGATGTTGGTACCAACACATATGTTGTCCCCACCTTGTTTTTGTTGGGGACATGTAAACAGATGCCTGTCATTTGTCTGAATTTATGTGGGGCCATGTGTCTTCCCCACTGCAAATTCAAGGCTGCTGGCTCTCTACTGCTTCCCAGCCTGAAAAGGAATTGGGATTGCTTCTTGTGGAAAGGCTAGTCTCTATCTTGTCTTCCCAGATTTCAGTAAATTTTGTCCCAGGGTTCCTCTGTCCTCATCCCAGGCTCCGACTCATCCCCCAAGTATGACCCTGGGAGGTAGCCAGCCCTGCCCCACTTGGTGTTTGTGGTGTGTGCGGGCTTCTGCCTTCATGCTGTTCCTGGTACCCTTGTGGTCTGTGAGACTTCTCTGGGACTTCTCAGGGCTCAGCTCAGTCTTCCAGAGTCTTTCTTTCCTTGACCAACTCTTCAGAATTTTAAAAACATTTGTTTCTCTTTATCTAACAGGGCCTCGCTGTGTAGTCCTGGCTGCCTTGGAACTCATAAATCCTCCTGCCTCTGCCCCTTGATGGCTGGGGTTAAAGGTGCGCTCTTCTACACCAAGCTGTTGAAAAATCTTTGTGTTTGTTCATTTCACTGGGCATTGAGGCAAGACAGGATTTAGGCTGACGTTCATGTCTCTCCTTCTTGACTTATCTCCCTTTTTTAAAAAAACAAAACAAAACAAAAAAAAAAACAAAACCCAGGGTCTTACTGTATATCCCTGGTTGTCCTGGAGCTCACTTTGTAGACCAGGCTGACCTCGAACTCACAAATCTCTACCTGCTCTTCCTCCCTCCATGCTCCGCTTCTTTAATCTGTGACACCAGCGTGCCCAGAGCCCATGCTTAGTGAACGGGAGGCGACTCGGAAATGAACTGTTGGCACAGTGCTTGCCTGTCTCTGCAGTTACTCTGCCATCTTTCCTAATGTCACATTTCCATGATGTACTTTTAATGAAATTGAAGCACTCAAAAGATTTCCAATAATGCCGCAGGCTCAAGTATAACAAATGTTTGCGCAGCCTGCCAGCAAGTCTGTGAAAAGCAAGCAGGAGGCGGCCCTCCTAGGCACTGGATGTGCCTCCCAGCCAACGAAGGACAGTTCTTTGCTAAATGTTGCAAGTAGATAGCAAGTAACATTGTAGGTTCTCCAAGCTGGGTGTCCATTTTCCATCCTGCTGTGCACAGCCTGGCTGCTCGGGAGCCTTCCTTCCCCCCAGCCTTCCTCACAGCCATCCTCAGGTACCTTCTCAATTCAGATGCTCCCTGACTTCCTGCGTTTCCCTCTGATCCACACCCCCCACCTTTACACCACCCACATTGGAACAACCGCATCAGCCCTTTCCTTGGCTTTCTGTGAGCCTTCTATCTGTTTCTGCTTACCCTCTCTCACCTCCAGTTAGTTTCAACACCCTGCCGAGCTCTCAGCCTCTATTAACTGCACACGGTTATCTTGCGCGGCAGCCTCCTTCTGATTTCATCTCTTTTCGTGGTAGCCCCTGGAACACCTGAAGTTTGTCTTGTGGAACAGTGAGCCATTGTTAATTTTGCCCATTGAGCAGATATTTGCCAGGAGTCTGCTGGGTATCCTGCCCCTTTCCAGGGCCCGTGAGGAGTGCTGAAGCCTAGAAGCCGAGGCAGTCTCTTTCCTCATGGAGCCCCCAGCTCCGCAGGAAACAGGCTGCTCATTTTAAGAAACAGGAAGGTGGTGACATCATGAACATGCAACTTTGTGCTGGCGTTCTGTGGTGTGTGTATGTCAGGCAAGTTGACAGTTTGTAGTGAGGGGACCAGTCCGATGGAGTAGGACTAGACCGGAGAGGAGCCTTGGGGGTGAGCCTTGAGGAATCTAGAACTTCCCTCGTGGGAAGCCGAGGGCATGTGTCCTGCAGAGAAGCATGGAGGAGCCTGCTATCCCAGGAGTCAGGGGCTTCCTTGCTCCACTGGTCCTGTGATGGTCCAGTCAGCAGTTCATTCTTGAGACTGGATTGGATGGCTCCGAGGCCCTGTGAGTCACTCTCAGACCTTGAGTATAGGGAAAGGGGAGGAGTGGTCCGGGCAGATTGGTCGCCTGTGGGAAAAGGCATGGGGTCAGTTACTGCAGATCCCACCAACCAAGGGTGCCGGTTTGACCCGGCATGGTCAGATTTCATTTGGCACTAGGGACCCTTGTGAATGGAGTAAGAAGAGAATACTTGAGAAGCTGAGTCCAGCTGGTCACATCCAGGTACCCGGCAGGGATGTGGGGCCCGATGTGTTAGACCTGAGTCTTGCCCCACACAGTCAGTTGTCACATGTACAACTTAGGTGGCTTTGCAGAGCTGTTGTCAGGAGGCGGGGAACATGGCTGTCCATTCCTCCTGGGTTATTGTGGGAGCTCATGCTGGTAAAGTGATTGGCAAAGGCTTGGCACAGAAACAGTGCTAAAGATTATTTCTTTTGGTTAATTCCCTTAGCATTCACAGCTGTCTGCTAGACTCCTGCTGTTGGCCCGGCCACTGTGGGCTGCAGTCTAGCAGAGAGAAAGCCCGAATGAGAAGGTGGAAGGTGATCCGTTCCGACGAGATGTCGGGTGTGACAAGTGACTTGGAAATAGTGGCTGTCGGGGAGAGAGCAGAGCGTCTTCCCCTTGGAGTTATTGGTTGAGGTGACAGCTCTGATACGGGCTGGGCTGGGCTGGCACTGAAGGATGTTTAGCAGCCGGCCTAGCCTGGCATCTACCCACTAGATAGTGGACCCTTAAGTTTTGACAACCAGAAATGTTCCTGACGTTACCCAGTGTCCATAGGGCCACAGCCAACCCCTGTTGAGAACTGCTGGGCTAGAGGATGGAGCGGTGCACATAGGACAGGCCTCTCTGAAGGTCGAGGAGAGCTCTGAGTGCCAGAGTTGGGGCAGGAGCACTGCAGAGGACCGGCACTCGGGCCTTAGAACAGGCTGCAAGCCATAGCAAGGAAGGGAGGGGGACAGTGACCACGGAGTGTCCTCTGGGGCGGTGGTGTGGATCGTGGATCTTGTCCTGAGTGCTGAAGTGTGGTTAGAATGCTCACGGAGGATGTCAAGCAGGGCCGAGCAGAGTCCTCCAGCTCCTACATGAAGAGGTCCCTGTGGAAGAGGGTGGCAGGGCCTGGTCAGTGTAGCAGAGATAGTTGTAGTTTGGATCAGGATAACAGCAACTGTTGTTTTTTGGGTTTTTTGTTTGTTTGTTTTGTTTTGATTTGATTTATTTATTACGTAAATAAATCTATTTATTCCATGTGTGCCTGCAGGCCAGAAGAGGGCACCAGATTTCATTTTAGACAGCTGTGAGCCACCATGTGGTTGTTGGGAATTGAACTCAGGACCTCTGGGAGAGCAGCCAGTGCTCTTAACCTCTGAGCCATCTCTCCAGCCCCACAACTGTGTTATTTTATCCCTGGGAAGCAGATAACCAAGCAGTTAGGTGTTCAGAGATTACCTGGGGGAGAGAACCAGAGGGGAAGAGGTGTGTTCTCAGGGTGCCATCAGCCTGACCCCTGAGGAAGAAGGTGCCAATGGACAAGGAGCTGCTGGGAGGGGGACACCAGGACCGTCTTGGAGAAGGGGGACACCGGCTGTGAGAGGCTGCTGGGGACCTGGGGCGGGGGAAGGGGGGCTGAGGGCTCAGTGGAGATGAGTATGTGTGGGGAGTCCTCAGGATGAAAGTAGGGTGGTGCTCCCTAGTTCTCAGACCCCAGATCAGAGTGGAGGTAAACCAGATGTCCCTGTGATGGGGACCCAGGACACAGGGACTGTGGGGCTGGGGTTTTGCTCTGGTTTTAAAATAGGAAGCATTAGTGACGTGCTGACAGGAAGGGAAAGCTGTGGGCTTCCTCACAGGTGTGGCCTTGGGTACATGGTAGGGGATGATCTGGCCACAGTGAGGGAGAAGTGACAGGGAGTAGTAAGAACCAGGTAACAGGGACAGCAAGGAGAGCCAGGAATGGTGGAGAAGGGATGGGCCAGCCTGACTGCTGGCCACTTAGATGGTGCCTGTTGCTGCTGCCCTTGGTTAGTGGGCTCAGCAACCATGTTACCTTCCATGCTCACTCCTGTGCACCTGTGTGACTTCTGAGAGGGCCTCTGCCCTCTTACTCAGTGGGTGTAGCATCAGGTGGTGCTCAGTTTGGCTCTAAGTAACCAGCATGGCAGCCGTTATGGCCGCGTTGTTTTTCCACATAGAAAATGTCCTAAGGAGAGCAGTTCTCACTGCCCCACATCCCAGCAGTATCAGGGCTGAGCTTGCTGTGTCTTCCTATGGGTCGCTCTTAGCGTTTGGCCTTTGGTCTTGGACTTGTGTCCTGCGGTGCAAGAGGGCTGCAGCTGCCTTTGAAGGAGGACGAAAGGCTGTGGGAAATGCACAGGAGAGGGCTCATCTGTGTTTGTATGGAAAGTGCTGGCTCCTTGAAAGCAGGACCTACAGGCTTGTTTATGTTGTAAAACAGAACTGGGCCGTGGGCATCAGCTGGCTGCAAAGGAGCTGCCCTGTACTTGTCTCTGAGGCCAGGGAAGCTGGGGTGAAAGCGCTGGGAATGCCTAGGGGACAATGACCTGAAGTGTCCCTCGGAGGTTTTGTCACCAGAGGAGAAGCTTTAATGATCAGCTTACTGGGTGTCATGTGCCCATGTGGTCCTCCTTACGGGCTGCTGCCCACCATGGTTCCTTTTGGCTTGGATGTGAATTTGCTGCCTGTCTTGGGCGGGATGAGGACAAGTCGCACCAAGCATAGTAACCATTGTGCCAGCCCACGCTTCTTGTGTCATGCCTTAGATGTCAGTCTGTTCCTCTCCAGGGTTTTTGTGGGGCAGGGGAGATGCTGGAGAGTCTTGAAGACAGCTTTATTTATTTATTTGTTTGTTCTCCAGCTGAGACAGCAAGAAAGATGGTTTGTTGTACATGAGTTACAGTTGGCCATGGGTGGGGGAACACAACTGCTCCAGAATGGCCCAGGTTCAGGGCTGAGGGCCAGCGGAGCTGTGGGAGGTGGGGGGCAGTCAGTCTCCCAGGCGGTGTCAGGAGTGACGGTGATGCTTCAGATCCACTGAGACTTATTACCGACAGTCGCACACAGCTCAGCTTGTACCAATGTCCTAGCCTTCGGTCTCCCTAACTTCTTTCTTTCTTTTTTTCTTTTTCTTTCCTTTTTTTTAATTTTGTTTTGTTTTTCAAGACAGGATTTCTCTGTAGCTTTGGAGTCTGTCCTGGCACTAGCTCTTGTAGACCAGGCTGGTCTCGAACTCACAGGGATCCGCCTGCCTCCGCCTCCCGAGTGCTGGGATTAAAGGCGTGTGCCACCCCACCACCCTGCTTTCTTTCTTTTTTTTATCCTGTTTTTGTTTGGTTTTTCAAGACAGGGTCTCTCTGTGTAGCCCTGGCTGTCCTAGAGCTCACTCTGTAGACCAGGCTGGCTTTGAACTCACAGAAGTTCACCTGCCTTTGACTCCTGAGTGCTGGGATTAAAGGCGTGCACCACCACTGCCCGGCAGCATCCCTTATTTCTGCTCCTTTAGCCTCTATGGGAGCACAAGCTCATTTACTTGGACCCCGTCTTGTCTTCATTCTGTTCTTTCCACCTGGTTCCTGCTGAAGTGACTCAGAGCCAGAGCTCTCTACGCTGCTGCATGGTTGTGGCTGCTCAGCATGGACAAAGCAGTACTGAGCCAGGTCGTGGCCTGCGTGTAGTCAGTTAGCATTGGTGAGAGCCAGCCTCCTGTTAAGTGTTCCTATGTGAACACCGTATTTCCTTTCTTTGAGGCACTGTAGCCAGGTTAGTCTTAAGCTCACCAACCTCCTGCCTGTCTGCAGGAATTACAGATGTAGGCTTCCATGTCCACCTTCAGTTATGCCCTTTTGCTCTGAGAGGGGACCCTGCCCGAGCTTAGGTGCTGAGCACCAGCGCTAACATCCTGGACTTGGTGGTGGTGGTGTTAGCTGGTCGTCTTTGTTTTCCTTTACCCCCCCACCTGTCCTCTCCGTGTACTCTTCCTGGGTGATGCTGTTCCACTCAGCATGGCGCTGCCTTCCCTGTCCCTCCCTGAGCCAATAGCTGTCCCTTTCCATCTCCTCACTTCAGGGAAGCAACAGCCATCTTGGATCCTTCTACAGCAGGTGCCCAGAGTGGTGGGTTGGTAGGATTTGTGGGCAGAAGCTTAGCTCAGCAGGAAGGTGTGTTGGTTAACAGTGTCTGCAGTGGGCACTGGGCTCAGGGCCTGGGCACTCTTGCTGGAATACTCAGCAACATGCTCCCTGTTGGGGTGTGAGTAGTTGGGTATACCAGTGCCACTGCCCTTTTGGATGCTCTTCTGTGCTTCCTGCATGTTGACAGGGGACATCAATTTAACGAGCATATGTTATTGTCTTATCTGAATGAAGTCAGTGACTGGACCACTATAATGTGTCTACTGGAGGCTGGAGTGGGGTGCTCGCTGCCCATAACATTCCCCTCTGTACTCTGAAAAGTCCTTTGACCTCAGGCTCTTTTCGTGCGGTAGACTGTGGGACTGGCCAGGTCACTACTTGTCTTCTGATTGGACAGGTCGTGGTGGCGCATCTATCTATGGGAAACAGTTTGAAGACGAACTTCATCCAGACCTGAAGTTCACTGGTAAGTGTGCAATCTGGCTGGATGGGCAGGAGAGGGAATGCATATTGGAAGCTTGCTTTTTTTGGCTGTGGTTCAAGGTGTGTGTCTGACACCATGGCATGGTGCCAGACAGCTGCCCAGCCATGGCGCCACAGAGTGCCCTGGCAGATGAAAGAAAACAGCGCCTCTTGAGAGTCCTTAGCAATTTTGACCGCTGGCCTGTGTTCTGGACTCTGCCCACTGTTAAATGTGCTAAAGTCAGGCCAGCTGAAGTCTTCAAGCCTTGCTGGGCTCTTGAGAGGAATGAGTGACATGGGTCAGGGTTAGTGACGAGCAACACAAGTGAAGCTGGAGACAGAGGCAGAGGCATTGAAGTGATTGGGGTGGTGCAGGAAGTGTCCGCCCTGTTCCTAGAAAGAGGCTGTGGGCCCTGAAATCGATGATGGAGATGGGCCTGCAGGCCTCTGTATCTGCTGACAGTGTTGCCACCCTGATGAATTGAGGGTCTTTGTTCACATTCTTCTCTCTCCTCATCTCCCCCAGGGGCTGGGATTCTTGCGATGGCTAATGCAGGACCAGACACCAATGGCAGCCAGTTCTTCGTGACCCTCGCCCCCACTCAGTGGCTGGATGGCAAACATACCATTTTTGGCCGAGTGTGCCAGGGTATAGGAATGGTGAATCGAGTGGGCATGGTGGAAACAAACTCGCAGGACCGTCCTGTGGATGACGTGAAGATCCTTAAGGCGTACCCTTCTGGGTAGAGGTGATGCTGTCTTGGGCACACCCTGGTCTTCTAAGATGCTCCTAGTGAGCCATCTTCCAGATGACATAGAGTGCCATGTGTTGGGGTCATGCATATCGACTCTGATACCCTCTGGACAAAATGAAGGAGAGGGCTCGTCTTTGGGGGCATTTGTATTCTGGTCAACAGTCACAGACTTGGAAAGCAGGCAGTGTTGAGGCGTTAACTGCACAGCCCCTTCCAGCCTCTGGCGTGTGCTCTTCCAGGACTATGCATAGCTCTCTATTCTCCCTCAGAGCCCGAGCATCAACACTGCTGCTTCTGACACTAAACATCCCACGCAAAGCCAGTATGAATTTTTGCCAAATGAAAAACGCATCCAACAATCAAATTGCTAGGAGATGTCAAGTGGGGAACCGTGATGCGTAATGACGGGGAGACGGGGCTTTGAGATGGAAGCAGAAGCGGTGGCCATTTGCCCCCTGGGAAGGACTGGCAGTCACTGAACACAAGGCCAGTCCTTCAAGAACCTCGCTCACACGCAGTGACACTTTTAGGGCTCTAGAGAAAGTAGGTAAGAGGTGTTTATACATGACATCTTTGTTTTTTAATCTTTCTGGATTTGCAGGGGCCATGGGGGTGACAGGAAGGATGTTAATACTTTGAAATACATAGACATTTCCAGAATAAAGTACCATTGGTGGCTGAAATCAGTGCTGTGGTCTTGGTATTCATCTAGATTGTCAGCCCCCTCCCTTTTTTGAGACAGGCTGTCACTGTGTAGCTGGCCTTAACTTACTATATAGACCAGGCTGGCCTCGAACTTGGAGAATTCTTTAGCTGTAAGTGCTGGGACTAAAGGCATGTTCTTGGCCATTTTAATCTTGGTGGCGCTGAGGAGTGCTGTAGCGTTCCTGTCTTCAGGATTCACACTGCCAGGTTTGTGAATCTCCATCGGCTTCCCCCATGCAGGAGCAGCTTCTACTAGAAAGAGGCAGAACCAAAGAAAGCCTCAAGGGATGTCAATGTCACCTAGTGTTCTGAGGGAGGGGTGAGCTAAAGGTGACCCGGTTCTGCTGTGATAGAGTACTGGCCAGAAGCAGCCTGGGGGAGGGAAGGGATTTTTTTGTCCAGTCCCAGGTCACAGCCCCGTCATCCAGGGAAGACAGGATGGGGGAACCCAAAAACTAAAGTGGTGGCCACGGAGGGAGAGACACTGTTTACTGGCTTGCTTCCCTGGCTTGCTCAG
>LOJH01016329.1:11893-22895 GCA_001685095.1 Ellobius talpinus
GTAGACCAGGCTGGCCTCAAACTCAGAGATCCGCCTGCCTCTGCCTCCCGAGTGGTGGGATTAAAGCATGCGCCGCCACCACCACTACCGGGCTTAGCTACCTTTATTAAATAGCCCAGGCCCACCTGCCCAGGGATGGTGCTGCCCACAGGGGGCTGTGCCCTCCCATTTCAATCAACTATCAGGAAACCGCCCCACAGACTAGGTGAAGGTGGTTCCTCAGTTAAGTTTCCTCTTCCCCTGGTGTGTCGAGTTGATTAGCTAGCACAGGGTGGGTATGCTGAGGGCCACAGTCATCCCCTGTTGCTGTGGGCCTGAGGCGTAATATCGTGTGGCTTTGCTTCCTGACAGTGACTGAGGTGGCACAGTGGGCCAAGTGGTAGTGAAGGGAGGAAGCCCTGGGATCCCAGTATGGCTGTGAGGGGACCTGGAAACACGGCTTTACTTACAGACCGTGTTAACTGACAGGTTCACAAGTATCGCTCCATGTAGCTGGGAATGACCTTGATCCTCCAACCTCCTTTCCAAAAATAGGGACAGAGGCCAGCCTTGAACTTGTGGCTCCTCAACAACGGAATCACACTACTGCTAATGCAGAACAAGTGTTCAGAGCATGATCTGTGCTGGGAACACTGGTTAAAAACAGCTTTTTTTAAAATTTTTTTATGATTTATTTATCTTTATTTTATGTGCATTGGTGTGAAGGTGTCAGTTCCCCTGGATCTGGATTTTCAGACAGTTGTGAGCTGCCATGTGGGTGCTGGGAATTGAACCCCGGTCTTCTGGAAGAGCAGTTAGTGCTCTTAACCGCTGAGCCATTTCTCCAGCCCCTTAAAGGCAGCTTTTGGTAATAGACATTAAGCCACCACACACCTCGGGCTGTGTGCGTTGCGTGTGCGTCTGCTCGTTCCACTGCACCCCACCTCTCCCGCCCCCAGCTTCTCTGCCAGTCTGCCAGGAGCTTGCACTCACAGCTCTCCCCTCCCTACTCTGACCTCAGAGCAAGGCCCAGTCTTCTTCCTATTCCATGCTGCCTACCCAGCACCTGTGTGATGCTTTGAGATTATTGCTGAGTGAATCAAAATGTTCTCCGTCAGGAAAAGATGGAGGTTCGCTGGCAGAAATAGCTACACCCGGAGTCACAGCCCTGGGCTTTGACTGGCGCGACAGCAAAGCCTCTTCCACTCAGCCCTCTGGAAGTCCTCAGCTTCGTTTATTTTTGGATTGTGGCTCCAGAATATGTCAAAATAGCTCTTCCCACAAATGGCAAATGGCTCCTACCCCCAGATCCTCGAGCCAATCTGAGTCTCTCGGTGGCCCCTCAGGCACCACGCTGCGGCTGCAGAGGAGGAAGCATGGCCAGCATATCTGTTCAGGCTGGGCGCTTCCTGCCAAGAAGCGCTCTCTGCCCTCAGCCACATTCCATAGAATGGATGTCTGTTTAGCTAAGTGCCGGGACAGAGGACGTCCCAGCGACTCTGGGCAAAGTGCAGCGGAAGAGGGAAAGCCAGGGATAGGGACGTGAGGCTGCTTTGGACTTGTGGAGAAATTAGGTTCCTGTTTGTTTTTCCAAACTAGTGATTCAGAATCCCTAGTGGCAGGTCTGAGACTAGCCTGGCCTACATAGTGAGTGAGATTCCCGTCTCCAGGGGAAAAAATTAAACTCCTGTCTGGGTGGGAGGGGTGGCTCACGGGTTAAGAGCACTTGCTTCTGCAGCTGAGGACCAGGATTCTGCTCTCAACACCCACAGGCTGCCTGTAGCTCCCATCCCTGAGCATCCACCACCCTCTGCTGGCCTCCACACCCTCCTGCTCACAGTGTACACAGTAAGCACACTCACACATTAAAATCACAATCTTTGTATTAAAGACCCTGTCTTTAAGTGTGTGGATCCGGGAGTGCGAAATCTTTGTGTCACCTTGGAGAACCACATGCCTTTTGGAATTTGGTCTCCTTGTTCATAGGCTAACATTTGATCTAGGCCTTTTGAGCTTCAAGTCTGAATGTAGGTCAATTTGAGAAGATTTCTTCCAGCTGCCAAGTTTGCATTTAGCATGCTATTTTGGGAGTCTGCCACTAGAGGCCGCTATGAATGTGGTTTAGCCTCACAGCAGCGTCAAAAAGCTTACCAACACCTATCATGGTTTTACTAAGCCTAGCCAGCTGCTCTTGGGATGTGGAAAACCAAAGATTGCTCAGATTGCGACAGACTAGAATCGAGATGTGAGCCCAGCAGAGTAAGCCTAAGAGTGCTGCACGGGTCTAGCTCTGTCGGTTGGTCTAGGCAGAAGCTCCCATGCCCAGGTTGCAGGAAGCCTGAGCTGGGCTTGGCTGTGTATATACCTGGTCCTAATATTCCAGCTCCTGGCTGTTTAGTCCTCCCCTGTGTGGCAAAGTCATTCTTTCCATGGTTATCTGGAGCCCCTCACTGACACCAGCCAGAAAATTATTTCACTTGAGAAAACAGCTCAACTTGTGTATGTTGTCTTAACACCCAACCTCAGAGGTTTCCCTCGTTATACCCATTTCTGGAAGAGCAAACTGAGGACCAAAGGCAAGGATTGCAAAGCCCAGTAGAGTGAGTGAACGAATGGAACGAGGGGGCCAGAGCCACCAGCTAGGAGCAGATGTGGGGATTCCTAGCTGTGCGTTTAGTTTTCAGTTGTCCCCACCTCCAATACATAGAGGGAGCAGATGAGGGTTGGGAAAGAGCTGGCCTCACAGGGGGTGGGGGGAGTGGGCTTGAGGGGCATCACCCTGCCTGCTCCGCCATCTCAGGCCACCTCCCCAAAAGCAGGCCTACTGGGGCACAGGGCACACGTAACCCTGACTGGTGTGTTTATTGGGTCATAAGTGTAATAGCTGTGCCACTCCGCCCAGCTCAAGGAAATCATTTTCCTCTCTATGAGGATCTGGCCGGGCTCTATTAAGACCTGGGCCCTGTGTATTTAGCACAGGCAGAGGCAGCGTAGGGAACGGGCCAGGATTGATGGCAAGAGACTATTCCAGGGTTGGCATATAAGGAAAGTGAGTTCACAGTTGTCTTCAGCCACACTCATCCTGAAGACTGTGCTTCTGTGTCCCTCTTTGGGGATGTAGGCTTGAGGAGGGACTTGGCTGATGAACTCATTTGGTGGGAGGCTGTACACTCCTGGTTCCAGTGGACTCCCAAGGCAGGGTGGCAGAGCAGCGACATTCCCGTCCTCGCTGATGTGCTTTGTCCTCTGTCACAGTGGAAATTTACATACCCTCCTTTGCCCCTCCCCCTGCAGCTCAGTAAATTAACAGTTTTTGGAGCCAGAATTGGTCAGCCCTTGGCTGTGGGAAGGTCCTTCCCTAGCCTCAGATTGTCTGCAAAGTGGGCGGCCCACACTCATGCGAAGCCCCACTGACCTAAGTACCTGGGATCTTACATTATTCATTTATTTGCTTATTTATTGATTTATCGTGTGTGTATGTGGGTGTGGATGTCTGAGGACAACTATGGGTTCTGGGGGACTGAACTCAGGTCATCAGACTTGGTGGCAAGTGCCTTTACCCAGAGCTATCTCACCGTGCTTTTATGGTCCCTGCTTCTCTTGGGAGCTCTCAGCAGGCTGTCTTAACTGGAATCTCCTACTGGAGATGCAGGCATGGGCACACTGAGCATTTTACTAGTGAATGAGTGTGTGCCTGCATGTGCTGTGCATGGATCCTAGAGCCCGGAAGTATACCTCTAACCCTACTGTCAGCGATCTGAGGCTGGAGGGTGGTGAGAAGCCTGCCCTGGGCCATCGGCAGCTCCTGAGCCTGACACCGGAGCTCACACAGGCGGGCGCTGATGGAATGAGTTACTGGAGACCCGAGAACAGACATTACCCTCAATCGCAGTAACTGCTCCCGGCCAGAGAGGCCACCGAGTGTGCCTGATGAACTGCTGGGGGTGGGAGCAGAACTAATAAACAGGGAAATCACGGCAGGCAGTTGAAGACTCCAGTAGGCACACCAGGGCAGGGCCGCAGGGATGTCGGCTCGCACACAAAGCCCGGCTCATGGCATTTTGTGCACATTTCAGTTACCTCCGCAGCCAGGCAAGCAAATATGAGTGGCTTGGCATGAAAATCAATTTAGAGCTGAAGGGAGGAAAAGGGTGTTTCATCCTTGGTGGCTTCACAGGCTGCCCTAGTGCAGGTACAGCTAGGAGAGAGGCTAGGGCACAGGGTTGACAGAACATCAGGGCTCTGGGACAGCGACAGCCCCCAGAGCCATTTTTAGGTGCCTGAGGGAGGCAGTACCAGGGCCTCTGGAGCCAGTTAGGGGAGATGTCAGAGTTCCAGGGATAGAATTGGCCAAGAGGCTGTGTCTCCCTGCTCCTCCTCGGCTTGAGTGCCAGTCAGGGAGACATCATGCTTGCTGGTAGGAGGCTAAGTTTGCTTTTGAGCTTGAGAACAGATGCAAGGAGTCAGTCAGTCTTCCACTTTCTAAGCTGCTCAAACCAGGGGAGATGGTCTTCCACGGAGCAGGGAGTACTGCAAGCCCCAAAAGCAAGCCAGTCTGTCGCACCAGGGAGGGAACTGTTTTCAAACGGAAAGGAGCTGGGGGCATAGCTCAGTGGCAGAGTGTTCACGGACATGGGCAAGGCCCCGGTTTCCATCGCTAGCGCTGCAAAGAGAGTTGGGAGGGAGGAGAAAGATGAAAATTTAGACCCAGCAACAAAAGAGAGAGGGCTGAGGTCAGGTAAGGCCAGGCGATGGAATCATGGTAAGGTGTGTATGTGTGTGTGTGTGTGTGTGTGTGTGTGTGTTCACACAAAGCTGTAGAGGAAAGAAGCATCTACTGAGAGCAGCACTGGGTCAGATCCTGGAGTCCAGGCTAATCCAGAAGAGGGGAACTCAGAAATGTGGAAAGGCCAGGGCCTCCAAGTTAGCTGGTGTGGAGCCTGTTGGCAGGGGCGAGGACATGGAGCTCCTTGTGGGATCAGATGTTTGTGTGTTAAGATGAAAGTTATGGCGACCATCTTTCCTAGAAGGAGCTGAGGTAAGATGAGTCATGCCTAAAATCCCAGCACTCGTGAAGTTGAGGCAGGAAGATAGCCTGTGAGTTCAAGGCCAGCTAAGGCTACACAGTCAGCTGGAGGCCAGCTCGGACCTAGACCAGGAATATAGCTCAGTTGTGAGAGGGCTTCCTGAGCATGAATAAAACCCTGAGCTCAGTCCTCAGCACCACATAAAACCAAGTCCTGGAACCCAGTACTCCAGAGGTGGGGCCAGGAGCACAGGGGCTATACAAGCTCCTGTCTCCTAAAGGAACAATAATAACAAAACAAAAAACCAAAAAAATACTCTAATTTGAATCTGAGCTTTTATTAGCTTTTATTGCTAATTACTCACGGGCAAATGACCCTGAAAAGATTTCTTATCCTCCATGGACCTCAGTTTCCAGATTGGCAGAGCCATTTCTTAAGCCCTTTGCAGTACTGAGGTCGGTGATGCCGTGACAACCACACCAAGCCAATACTGGATTAAGTTTGTGAGGGAGGACAATCAAGGGAGGTGACAGGCTGTGCTGTCTATAGTGAGATATAGTGGGGATATAGCTGGGATATAGTGAGACCCAGAGATGGATATTCCTCTGAGGATCAGGAAAGTCTGCACAGCGTCAGGGTTTGGGCCTACCAGACTCTAGGCTTGCATCCCACCCCTGCCTCTTAGCCCTGTGAGCTTGGGAGAATAAAGTTGATGAAGTGGCCCAGGTTTCTAACTTGTAGAAATGCAGCCAATGCCGTCCCTTTGTCTGCAGCTTCCTCAGGAGGGAAACTCTAGAGATGGGTGTCTGCCCTGCCCTGCATGGAACTCCTACATGCTGTGACCCCCCTCAGCCCTCCACCCTGGGGTGCAGCCCCTCAGCCCTCCACCCTAGAGACGGCCGGGTGCAGCCCCCCCCACCCTCCACCCTGGAGATGGTCAGGTGCAGTCCCCCAGCCCTCCACCCTGGAGACGGTCAGGTGCAGTCCCCCAGCCCTCCACCCTGGAGACAGTCGGGTACAGTCCCCCAGCCCTCCACCCTGGAGACGGTCGGGTGCAGCCCCTCAGCCCTCCACCCTGGAGACGGTCGGGTGCAGCCCCCAGCCCTCCACCCTGGAGACAGTTGGGAGACGGTCGGGTGCAGCCCCTCAGCCCTCCACCCTGGAGACGGTCGGGTGCAGCCCCCAGCCCTCCACCCTGGAGACAGTTGGGAGACGGTCGGGTGCAGCCCCTCAGCCCTCCACCCTGGAGACGGTCGGGTGCAGCCCCCCAGCCCTCCACCCTGGAGACGGTTGGGAGACGGTCGGGTGCAGCCCCTCAGCCCTCCACCCTGGAGATGGTCGGGTGCAGCAAGCAGAGCAGGAGTAGAGATTTATTAAGTGGGACAACAGTGGCTCCACTTGTGAGGATTGAGTGGGCGGCAGATGTGAGATTCTCGCTGTGTATTCGTGGCAAGTTCTCAGTAAATAAGATGGAGACATCCAAATCCCTTCCTTTCTCTGAGGCTCTGGCCCCAGACCCCAACAGTGTCAGCCAGATCCTTGGCACACAGTCCCCTAGCTGCGTTCGTGACATATGCAGATTTAATGATGCGTGTGATGGACAGTCCTCTGATGGCACCGGTGCCTGGACTCTGGGGGCCCTTATGAAGGACTCAGCATTTCCAAGGGCAAGAGTGGGAATCTCAGTCACTCGTCAGATGAACCGAGCACCTGCCACATGTGATCTATTTGTGACTGCACTGGCCTCAGGTGCTGGGAACCAACAGTTTGCGGAAGCTTTTCCTAGTGGAAAAGAGGAAGAAAGATAAAGGTAGGCAGGGGTGAGTGACAAGCTCCTGTGTCAGGGAGTGTTCCCGGAGGTCTCTGTGAAGGGCTGGAGTATTAAAGGAGACTGGGAACATTTTTCCAGGCAAGGGAAAGAAGATAACAGGTACCAAGGCCCAGGAAGGAAGCCAGTGTGACTGGCTGTGGTCACTGAGGTGACGGAGGAGATGCAACTGGAGAGGTCGTGGGAAGATAACCAGGGAGGGTCTTGAGCAGAAGGGTGACATGTACCATGTGGGTTGAGTGCACCCCCTGCTTGTGAAGGTCCCAGAACCTGGACTGTAAGAGCAAGAGGCCTCCATCACCTGGAGAGAGGTTGGAGGGAGGAGGGTGAGAGAGAGGCCGGCGGTAGAGGTGCAGTCAGGCTGGGAACGGGTCCCCAGAGAAGGAAATCTTGGGCACAGCAACTTTCTATGCTTTGCTTTGTGTTGGTGGCACCACGCAAGATGGAGAGGGAGGTCCTGGGGAACAGTGGACCCTTCTTGCCTCTTCTACCCCAGTGGAAATGGCTTCACCCCACCCCATCTGAAGCTGGCCCTTGCTGCTCTTGGGTATCTAGCCTCACAGTTATCAGTGGGGTTTCTCACTGGGGGAAGACTTGGACAATCTTGAACTCATCACTCTCCTGCTCTAAGCTTTTCGGCAATCAAAGGGCTTTAATCTACAGGTCCCAAGTCCCTTCCACTATTTCTATAAATGGAGGAACTCAGACTCTGCATCTAGCCTCCTTCCTATTACTACAGTGGTTTCAGGTCCCCCACTGCCCTGTGCCTCTCCATCTCCACCTGAGGCTGCCATGCACAGTGGTACAAAGCTGTCTGCTGCTTAAGAACTTCCAAGTAAGCAGGTAAGTGGGGGCTTAAGTGCAGCCCACACCTGCCAAGCCCAAGGCTGTGTTCACCCAGCAGACAATGCTCTCAGGTGTAGTGCGGGCACCTCCATTACCGTCCCCTGTCCCCTTGCACACTCCAGGGCAGATCCCAGGGCAGCACTTACTCAAAGTGCCTCTGGAGGGGCGGAGAGAGGAGGGCGGTGGCAGCAGCTGCCTCTTCTGCAAGGAGCTCGGCCCTCAGTGCTTTCTCCTCCTTATCGATGCGGCGAGTTGCCTCTCAAAATTGCTCTGCCATCATTAACACCACGAATCAGGTCAGAGGAAGGCCGTTTGCAGTCTTGGGCGCAAAAGCAAAGTGCTGATGCTGATTATCCGACATCTTCCTGGCACGGCCCATTCCGTGCTTGTAGTTCTTAATCAGAGGGATGGCAAGGCTTACTTGGTGGGTGGGCCAGGGCCAAGGTTGCTTCTAGTCTGGGTCTCAGGACCACAGAGCCAGTCTAGGGTACCTGTTAGGTCCCCAGAGGGCTTGTCTGGATGTCACAGGTGGCCCAGTGACCACAGTGCTGTTTCACCTTCTAGAGAACAAATTCATCCAAGGGCAACACCCCAAGGGTTTGCTCTATGCCAGCAGTGAATGGTTCATTTGAGCATAGGCCAGAAGCCATGCTCCTGAGACTCACCAGCATCTTCTGGACCTCACTGGTTGGTTGGCCATGGGACAGAGAGGTGCCTTTCAGAGCACCTCACCATTGGTGCTCCCTTTAGGACAGGCTGGTGGCAGCCAGAGCCTAGTGTTGTGGACACAGCTACCTCCACCAACCTTTAGCCTCTACTCCAGACACACACACACACACACCATGGTTGCCGGGCACAGATCTCTGGCCTGGGCTCTACAGGTCTCCTTGAAGAACGCAGCTCAGCCTCCTTCTGCCACAGAGGTTAAGCCCAGGGCACTCGCGCTCATATCAACCCGCTGAAGTCTGCAGCTCAGGCCGAGACCTTCCTGGCTCTCAGACAGTCGCTGGCACTGTATGGATCAGGCTAGGAGCCTCAGAAGGTGCGTCCCTCTGGAGCAGGGCAGCCATGGAGCTGACAGCTGGCAGAAGCCACACAGCATTCCCCTGCTTGGGCAGATGGGGTCTGAGCAGAGTGCTGGGACCCAGTGCTCGTGCTGGGCCCTCCCAGCCACCCTGCTTCCCCTGACAGCTCAAACCCTTCTGTCCAGTCTGTGTCAGGGAAAATTCTAGCACCCATGCCCCAGCTCATTCTCGCGGTCATGGCATCATCACTGCCCCTGCAGGCTCTCTTTCTGCTTGTCCCCTGCTCCCTAACCCTTTATGCCAATTTCTGCAGCACTCCTAAATGCCGCCCAGTTCTGTCTGCATGGCCTGAAGCCTCACTACCTTGGGACTTTTAGGAACAGATACCATGTTTTTTTGCCCTTTGTTGTTATTTTTGAGACAGGGTCTCTCTACGTATCCCTGGCTGTCCTGGAACTCTCTCTGTAGACCAGGCTGGCCTCAGACTCACAGAGATCCTCCTGCCTCTGATTCTGGAGTGCTGGGATTAAAGGTATATGCCACCACAACACCACAACAGCCCATTTATTTATTTATTTATTTATTTATTTATTTATTTATTTATTTATTACTGCTTTTTTATTCAAGCCTAGGACAGAACTTAACAAAGAAGCTACCAGATACATTTTGTTCTGTTTTGCCAAAGAGAGCCAACAGAAGCATCACAATCAGTAGGGATTTGACAATACAGACTCCATGCTTCTGCAATGACACCCTGGAGTCACTGCTCCAAATGCTATCACTTTTCAAGGTCATCAACAGACTTGTAGCTGAGCAACCTCCCTGGGGGGGGCGAGTGCCTGTTGAGCTGCGCTCTTGTCCCATGCCACGGTGAAGGGTAACCTAATTTTTGCCCAATCATTTAGAATTGTGTTTTAAAACAAAGCCCTAACCATAAATGTTGGCCAGTTCCTTCACATCTTTATCTTTTGTACCATCCCATGATATGGTGTTAGAATCTGGACTCATCCTAAGAACACACACAGTGTGGCGCTGGGCCGGGTGGGACCTTCTCCTCTGGCTCAGCCATTCACTCTATCTCGTTACCATATCGAATAATAGTTCCAGACATATATTGATGAGCAGCTCACTTGTGGTCCAGCTGGATTTTGTTCTAGATTTGAAATTAATTGAAAATTGAAAAACAATAAAAATAAGAAAGAAGTGGAGACCGAGTTGTTATTTGCCTAGGGAGGACCCCAGGCTCAACCCAAATGTGAGTCATTGTTGTCCCCCCACCCCTTTTTGGTTTGTTTCCCCAGGGAATCCCAGTGCCCATCTGTGTGCCCCAGGTGACAGAACCGAGTCCAGCTGATCTAGAGCTATAGGTAAACAGAAACCACTTGTGCAAACCCAGGGAAGGTGCTCTGTTTGTTTCAACTCTGGCTGACTGATGTACTGAAAAATGATTTCAAACAGCATACGTGTGGATCTGTTCCGAGTGCCTGGCTGTCAGAAGGCCACCACGCGACAGTGGGGTGGCGGGCGAGGAAGTAGAAAGCTCCTTCTCAGCAAAGCTTACACTGAGGCTGAGGAGGGGCCACGGGTGGATTTTCTGGAAAGGAAACTGCGTGCACAGTCTCCAGGAGCCAGCTTGGCGCTGCAACCCCAAGCCCAAAGGGCAGGCCTGGCCAGGCAGGAGGCTCCAGGCTTGGCTGGGATGACACGGCCTGGGAGATATTTTGACCTTCTCTCTCTACCCAATGCCGGGCTCTGAGCCTGGTATACTGAGAGCTGGTTGCAAAGCCCAGAGAGCTGAGGCTATTCTCTCAGTCTGGAGGAAGCTTCCAGACCTGGGGGCTGGCTCAGCCCCTATGGTCACGATGGGAGGAGGAGGACGGAGGGGCTGGGTAAAGGTTCGGGCGACTGTCCAAGACCAGTGTCGGCGGGCACCAGAGGTAAATGGGCAAGTGTCCACTGGCCCACCCTACCTGCGTGAGAAACCAGACCAGCCCTCCTGGCACCAGGCTCGTTACCGGGAGCTGGAAAGCCAGCTCTAGGCTTAGACCCTTGCGAGGTGGCGCGCACACTCAGCTGAGCCCTCTTCTCCGAACCCCGCCTAGATGCTGCCCAAACAGGTGCCCCTTGAACAGTCTCCCTCCCCCAGCACGCAAACCCTGGACAAGTGAGTTGGGGGACTGGTGCAGAGCAGCGCGCCCTGGAACTGTCTCTGGCTGTCGCCAGCCCAATCCCCGACATCCAGAGCCGCGTCTCCACGCCCGCCACGCGCGTGCACACACACACGCGCGCGCACACTC